>VMOF01000013.1:22499083-22535219 GCA_011764245.1 Trialeurodes vaporariorum | reverse complement strand
AAATTCAGAGTGCCTCTGCTGCAGCAATTTAGTGCTCCGTCTCTATTTGTCTTTATGTGTAGTACAGTGTCCACCAATATTTGACTGCTAACCATACATTAAAACCACTTTAATAGTTAAAAAAAGAAAAAAAAAGAATAATAATGTAGGAGGTTATTGCCTAATAGCATGTGTATATTTCCTGGAAATATTAATGCAAATTATTGAAGTCCGTTCGGAAGCAGTTCAGGAAAGCATCTGTTTCGGACTTCCGCGATGCCTTTCTGCAATTTCTCAATTGAAAACTTTTTCGGTAAAGGGGTATACATATAATAGTGGGTGTGCTCGTGCTCAATAGTATATAAGTGAGTAATCTTCAGATGACTCAGAAAACCCAATCCAACACTTCTTACCGACAGAAGAATATATTTTGAAATCAGATTTTTCGGGCACTATAGCACACCCACTGTTTTATACCCTCTTTTAGCGAAGAATTCTTCAATGGGTCTGTTGCAAACTTTTGCTACACAGCGATATAGAGTGTTAAATCTTGATTTTGTTTTTGATTTAAGTTAAAACAACTTATTGTAAAAACACCCAATAATTGGTCATTTGACATTTTTTTTTTTTATAAAAAAAAAAAAAAAACACTCCGCGTCTGAAGTAAATGATAATGAGTTCCGTTTAAAACTCCTTTCACGTAGAAATTACGCGAAATCAAACGTGAATACTTTTGATTTCGCCTTTGTTTGATTTTGATTTTGATTTAAGGTAAAACAATTATTGTAAAAACACCCAAGAATTGGTCATTTGACAAGTTTGTTTTGTTTTTTTTTTGAAACACTCCGCGTCTTAAATGATGATGAGTTCCGTTTCAAACACCAATCACGTAGAAACAGTGAGTCAATTTTGGAACTTTCAAGTGCTCCCAAACGTTATTTCCAAGTGACTGTACACCAGAATACACCCCCTGTAAATAAATAGCTGTAGTAAAAGTTTCCTTCAGACACATTGCCTTACGTTTTTTTTTGTAAAAACACCAAAGAATCGGTCATTAGACATTAGACAATGTTTTTCCTTAAAAACATTTCGTCTTAACTGATAATGAGTTCCATTTGAAAATCCTTTCACGTAGAAATTACACGGAATCAAACGCGTTTGTTTAGAATCGTTGGGTCCGATTTTGATCGATAAAGTCGTTTCAGTAAGACGGTCTGTAGAATTTCAAACGAGATCGTAACGTTGATCTCGCATTCTCGCGCTGCGAAAGGACCGGATAAAAATGTTGGGCGAGGGAGATTTTAGCGGTTACGCTCCATTAAGTTAACGGCGGTGTTTGAGTTGAGTGGCAGAGGGAGGGCGAATGAATGAAACTCCACGAATGCACCGTTTGAATGTCCCGCCATTAAAGGGTCTCGACTCAAGCGGTTTCAAAAAGAAGACCTCGCAGTTCCCAACAGCTTTGCGCTTAAGCTATTCTGACCATGGTTGTCGGATCGAAGGCCGAATAATCTTCACACTATACGTTAATTTTAACCTTTTGACTTCACGGGGGGGGGGGGGGGGGAGGTTAGTATTTTTCGACCCCATAGTTCATTTGACCATAGTTTGCTTCCAATCTCCGATGTTGGCCATACACGGAAAAAAAAGACTGGTAGAATGTACCATCCGTATAGCTGATTTCAGAGTCTGCTACAAAGTATAAGGTAAATTTTACCATCATATCCCTTCAGACCTTCAGTGCGCGATTTTTTTTTTTTTTTTTTAACCAAATATTTTTATTCAGTGTAGTATGGGTGAAATAGGGAAAATAGTGAATATTTTTTGTTTCGTTATTTTTCACAGATGAGAGGCTGTAAATTAATTGTTGAATATATGACCTAACGTGCATATTTCTGTTCCTAAATGTTAAATACACTTTTAAAGTCTTTGTTCCTAATTAAAATTAATTTACAGCCACTCATCTGTGAAAAATAATGAAACAAAAAAGATTCACTATTTTTTCCTGTTTCAGCACCCCATACTACACTGAATAGAAACATTTGGTTTAAAAAAAAAAAAAAAAAAAAAAAAAAAAACGCGCAGTGAAGGAATATGGTAAATCTAACGTACCTTTGTAGTGCAATGTACCGACATGTTATCTTAATTTACCACAAGGTACGTTACATTTACCATACTTGATAGCAGACTCCAAAATCAGCTGCGCAGATGTTAAATCCCACCTGTCTTTTTTTCTGTGTAGTATTAGTTTTTGCGTTTGTGAGTTTTGAAGGTGCGGTCACCTCCTTTTCTTCGAGAGACGCTCTTTGAGTCTTAATAAACTCACTGATGACGCCATGCTCTGAATTTCGATATTTTGCGCTTGGTTCCCAACGAAACATTACTGGTCAAATTTAGAAGGAAATAATATGTCAATTCATGTAACTAACCATTTTGTGACCAAGGGGGTGCATTTTCACCCCAAGTCAGTCTTTTAAAAATAAATCACTATGGCTTTCTCTTATGGTGTAATTTTATGATGTAAACTTTATGTATGTAAAGTTTCAGAATATGTATTTTTTTTAATTTTCTCACATCTAAATTTATAAAACTCTAAGAAATCAAAGAAATGTTTGTTAATTTTTTTTTTTTTTTTTTTTTTTTTTTTTGGAATATTTGAACTTGGTACTTTTTTGAAAATTTCAACACCAAAAATTTGAGGATCAATTAATTTGAAAAAAAAGATAATCTATCATTCCTCGGAAAATACTCGACATTACTAATGGTTTTTACAGATTTGATTAATATTAAAAAATAAGCCATCCGTAATTGCACTATGTTGCATGGGGGTGAAAATTCGGCTACCCCCCCCCCCTATAGGTATCAGACGGTGCAAAATGCCTTCGACACACTTGGGGAGTAATGGAGCTCTTGTAAGGTTTTTCTGAAAATATTTTTTCTTCGTCATAATAGCTAATTGAATCTTGTTTTGTGTTGAATTCTACGCGAAACAAGGAAAAAATTAGCTGGCTGGATTTACCATTGTGGTGACTGATTTTGGAACCTATTAGTAAAGATGGTGAACTTGACCCTGCATCAAGTTGAAGAAAACAAGTAATTGTTTAACATGCCTGAATTTAAGGTTAAATTTACATAATGTTCAATTCATCTAACCATAAGTTAACCGTCCAATTTTGCAGGCGCAAAAGTCAGCCACCATGATGGTAACCTTGTTAATAATTTCTTTCTGTGAAAGATGAGATCATTAAAAAAATATATTTGAGAGAAAGCACAAGATCTTTACATGTTGAGATTAAATAGGAGTAAAAGAAACATGAATAAAAAAGGTCTGGATAATCCTAAACAATATTTGTTCTACTCACTCACACACATAGTGGCGAAGCTTGTAATTGGCAACGTTACTTTTTGTCCATTCAAACCAACAGAAAAGGTCGAGTACTGCAGTGTTCGCCGCACCCCCTCTATAGTTCGATCTTTTTCATGAGTTTCAATAGCGAAAAATGTAACGTTGTCAAAGTTTACAGTTCACCACTGTTCAAATCAACCATTTGAATGGTTATACTTTTCACTTTTTATTTTTCACGCCTCTCTGTTGTGAAAATAAGAAATGTATGACACCACCATAAATTTAATGGTAGACTATAATAAACCCATTGGGCCCATTAACTTTTTTTTTCCAAAAACAATCCCGCCCTATACTGCAATGGAAAGTGCGTGTAAGGAAAGTAGGTCATTATTTACATAGAAGACAGTGTAATCTGTAATTTATTCGAAGTTTTTTTTTCCCTCTCTAGTTTCTCTTATTTTCTTTGCTTGTTTGAAAGTACCTATACCAGTTATACAGAGGAAAATGAATGGTTGACGCTGCGACATGAATTTTTAACTATACAGAGTATTTTTCCGTCGGTATCAGAGGAATTCAGGCTCTTGATAATATACGGTTCAATAGAATAGTAAAGTTAAATGTAACCTCAATAATTATACAACGAAAATTCAATTCGTATTTTTAAGAATGTATAGGAATTTGTTTAATCCTTGCTAATTATTATTTTGCTCCCTAACGTTGAGAAGAATCCCCTTAAATATTGAGTGAAAATACATGGAGAACAAGGGCGTTTCGGGGGAGGGCATTTACCCCTCTGCTCCTGTATGGAAAAACAGAACATTCGTTACAAAATTGGCACGTTTCATATCTGACGGAGTTTTTCCGAAAAAGGGGTCCTTTTTTTCGTTTATTTATTGCAGACATTTGCAACAGATCCGTTCTACGACAACATTGACTAAGTATGTATAGTCGAGGAGAAAAGTAATTTCAATCATTTTTTTTAGTCCCCAACTGTACGTAGATACTATCGATACCGAAAGAAAGTTTCCTCTTCAAAGGTTTCCTTCTTACATTCATCAACTAACTTTGAACCATCCTAAAACTGTCGAGTCTCTGAGAGTTTTTGTGTTGTACCTTCTGGAAGTATGCCGAAAGATAACCTAACATTTTCATTCGCTATATCTGAAAAATCCTCCAAGAAGCATTTTGAAGTGATAAAACAGAATGATTCAAATCAAGGAATCCAATTTATTTATTTACATTAATAGGTATAAGTACACAGTACTCAAATCTTGTCATTTACAATTATAAAATGTATGCACGGCACAATCAAAGATATTTTTCTACGTCTCTTATTTTATTTGGACAGTTTGAAAAAAAGAAGAAGATGAAAAATTACTAGTTGTTCGATGGTTTTCGTCTATTTGACCGACCTTTTCTCACTGGCTCAAAATAACACAATCAGAATGGAAACATTGATTTATTTTGAAACATTCCTCTCATCTCCGCCTTAAAAAAATTACAAAATTTAATTTAAAACAGTGCAAAAGACAGGGACAGAGATATGTTTTGGCCATTTTGAGAAACTTCAAATAAAGACCAAGTATGTCCCCAAAAAATATTCCCATACGATTTGTAAGCAAATTTTCCCAAAGTGATTTTGTCATAATAGATAGTGACGATCAAGGCACCCTGCGGACAAGGCCACATGGAATAGAGAATCAAGAATTATCAGTGGAATGTTAAAAAATTATTTTACGGACTCGTATAACTCTGCCCTTGAGAAAGTAAACTTAAATGAAGATACTACCTACCCTTTGTACAGTGTTACAAAAATGACAACTAAATCAAAAACACCAACCCCTCCTCTGAGAGCTTCCACAGGTGCAGCCCTGACGAGAAGACTAACGAGAAACATCCCCCTTTATCCCCCTTTACTGTCTTAGCCCCTTTTTAATCAGGAACCTTTCTCAAGTGATGACGTTATAATAAATCCTGCAAACTCCCACAAAATGGCCGAAATCATCAAAAATCATAGAAATGGTGAAGCCCCTAGAGACTAGAATACTACCCCGTTTGCCCAATTCTGCCCTTCTATACTCGTACAAAAAAAATGTTTTCGTCTTCAATGAAGTTGCTAATTTATATTCCCATAAAATATGTATTTAAAAAGATTTGGCGATGTGATTCGCTTCAGTTCCAAACGAATCTATTGTCTTTTATTAGAAACTTTTTAATTTACGCGTGAGAAAACATAAACCGAGATTTTTACTTGGGCTCGGTTTGTTTGGGCCTCTTTACTTTTTAACCTTACAAGTTTAAAACAAAAGTTGTGATGAATTGTTGTTGTTGAAAGTTGAAATTGGTTTGGAACAAACAATAAGACAAAAGTCTCATTTTGGAGCGGCTATCTGGACACAGAAATCGATAAAACTATTTCTTTTCGAAGGATTTACTCGATAAAAAAAAACTGACACATGACAGAAACAAGCAGAATTTTCTCACTTGGATAGCTTCATTAATATTCTGTGTCCAGTTAGACACTCTTAACACACATTTACTTTCGTTTAAATAGACAGTTTCAGTTGAATTAATTACAAATTTTTGATTTGAGGTTAAAAAATAAGAGGCAAACAAACCCTCCATCGACGCTGCCGCAATTAGGGACAGGACTTAGAACGAGACAAAAACCCCCTCCATACTCATAGTTATAGGTCTTTGCTATTGACAGTTTTAGAGATGACGTTATCCGGTGAAAAAATTCGTTGAGCGATCCAAACTATGTCTCTCAGTCTTATGTAACCCCTATGTTATTTCAATCTCACCGCTAAAATAGTATACAGAGGCATTTTTGTGGTTTTTTTTATGGCAGAAACGAATTTTTTGAGTAATATTTATGCGATTCTGGTAGTAATTTACTGAAACGAGGCTATGTATTCTAATTTTGACACTATATAGAAAGAGATGGCTTTGCATGAGGGTCAAGGGATATTGGATGAGATAGTTTGGAGCCCAACGCGAGTTTTGTCATCGCTAGTTGCAGCCGATGTTGTTGTGATTGTTGGATACCCGTTGTTTAAATCATCTTTGATGCACTTGAGAGATTCATACAACTTCGGCTTCCGTAGTCGGTTTCAACTTGTCATTATAGATATGTTTCGAATCTGAAAGATCATCCGAGTTCCATAGATAGCTTAACGTATAATGCCCTTCCTTATCAATGTAGACACCAACGAAAACCTTCACGAGCGGTTGATGTTTTTTCAATCTACTCTCGAAATACTTGTTATCAACAATTTGTCTGAGTGCCTCGTGTGAGGTCTCTTGATTGATCCTCAGCTCGATGACGACGCAAGCTTCGTCATGCCTCCTCAAAAAAATCCCATCGCCGTTCTGTCTCTGAGGGTCGTGCTCCGAGAAAACTTCCTTGAACGTCTCCACGCACAACGAAGGATAAATCAACAGCGGACCTTGAAATTCCGTCTCCCTCTCCGGCGTGTTCTTCTCAAAGATCCTTTCAATAGCTTTAAGAAGACGGATATAACTAGCCCGATTCTCGTCCAACTTATCGATCGAGGCTACATATTCTACGAGAGTGCTCTCAGGTATCTGGAACTTTGCTTTGAAGAAATGTTTCGAGTAAATAAAACGCTCTACCTGGCCTTTGACCTCACGATTCGGGACGATGATTTTAACGGCATTCGACGCAGCCCGCTCTGTGATTGTGTAAAAACCATTCTCAAGTAGATATTGGAACATCATATGCTCGTATTTCTTCGAGTCGTTTTTCAAAGCCAGCCGGCCTGAAATCAACGACCGGAATTCGAATATATTCTCTCTTTTGTAATTTAGTCTCAGAACTATTGGAACTTCAAGGTCAAGAGATTTCTCGACAACTTGACCAAATACGTCTGACTGAAAAGCTTGTCTGAAATTTTTCCTTACTTCGTTGGGTCCTTTCCAATGGGGCGAGGAAGAATCTCCACCAGACTTGAGAAATTCTGTGATTGCATACATATTGTATAATTTTTCTTTGCTGTCTTTTACGCAGTAACCACTGTACATTCGTTTTATAGTATCGTATTGATCTTGTCGATGCATCACGAATCTTTCGAGTAGTGTCTCAACGTCATCGCTGGTGTAGCCGAAACATTCAGCGATCCTTTGATCGTCGAAGATTTGAACGAAATCGAGATTGTTTGCCTCGTTTGTGTAAACACTGCCCGCTCTGAGAGCGCCGGTTAGTAGGGAACCGAAGACGTTATCAACATTGTCTTTGACGAAGCCGGCGATGAATTTCGAGATGTACTGGAACATATCTGTGACGACTGAGTCGTCGTCAGCTTCTTTGCTTAGCATGACATTGACGGCTGGTAAGTCGTAATCGTCGATGAGCACGATGCACTTTCGTTTGGAATGTTTGTAAAGGTAGTTGGCAAGGAGGCGACCGCCTTTAGAGAGGGTGTCTATCGTCATTCGTGAGCGCGGATATCCGTAGTCCTCGACTCGGAGCTTGTCGGTCGCTGTGAGTTGCGTGCTGTTGATGAGATATGGGTGACCAGCGAAAAGCCTGAGAACAGAATTTAAAAGATCAATTTTGTGAGTTTTTAGATAGCTGTTACTGCAATTTGTCCCACCAGTCTTTTTTTAAATATCCAGTTTCCTATCCCACGGTTATTTAAAGTTTAATTATTGTCCTGAATTAAAAGTAATAAAAAATCGAAAATTCAGAGAACTGCAGTCAAGGAAACAATATACGCTTTCATTCAAGTCATAACACCACCTATTTGAACCATCCTAGCCTGAGATATCAAAACCGATTTTTATCGTCCTATCAGTGCTGGGAAAAATTATATTTTGAATAATCATAAATAATTATTTACATGATTCCCAAGTTATCCCAATAATTAGTAAATCGAAATTTAACACTACCATTCATCCATCTTATCACCGATGAATATACTATGGTAGTGTTAAATAGGAATAACATGAAAATAATGTAAATAAGTTTAGTTAATTATTCATGATTATTCAAAATATAATTTTTGCCCAACACTGTCCCCAATAAGTTTGAATGAGGGAACTATGATGCAACCAGCACAATAACAAAAACATTTTCCCATTTCTTTATCTATGTGAATTTAGAAAGAGAAATTTAGACTTCTTCGTGCAATAAGAGAGAAAAAGCATTTTTCATACATTTCCTCCTTAATAATAAATCTGTGAAAGTACCAAGACAAGAAAAATCGCATTTTGATGATAACATCGCTTGTGATATTTAATTATTGTTTAATTCTTTAAGTTTCAGTTTTACTATTTCCGAGGAAACTTTTTACAGTGATCTCCTACGGCTAATCATCTGTTAACTGACTTCTTTTCCTTAAAGAAACTAAAACTATGGAGTCATACTTAATGCATACCTTTTTTAGATCAATGTTAATGTTTTTGTATCTTCGTTCGTTATAAATTTTTATTTTAATGTTTTTTATGTGTTTATTTGTTCCAGGTAAGTTGCATTTTCTGTACAAAAAGAGCCTCAGCTAAAACTTGGCTGTTGATATTTCACTAGAGGTGAGTGAATTTTCTTTTTATTTCAAAAACAAGAATTTCAAAGTGAATCTCGAAGATGGAGCTAGTGTGAAAATCGGGTCGGAGTCCATTCGACACGGAACCATTTTCCTCTTCTTTTATTAGGTTGGTACCTATTCAGAAAATTAAATGGACCAATAAGATCTTTTTCACTTCAGAGACAACGTTCAGAAATCAGCGGGCTTATCTTTTACTTTTACGTTAATGCGATAGTTAAGACTGTCTATGAGTGACGCTATGGGTCCAGGATTTTAAGATTTGGCCGTTCTTCCTTGTGGTATACTCAGTCAAGTTTCTCGTTAACTGTCGCTGGATAAAGGCACATTTGTTCTTAGCTCATCAAGTACTTTCAGTTACTTTGTAAAATTCACCTAATTTCAGATCTTCATTGTCATTGTCCCATTCTCATGTGATTTTGCAAGCAAGCCTAAGTAGCTAGGGCAAGGTTAAACGATCAAATGTGTTTTTCATAACACTCCGCTGAGAGAATTTTTTCTTTAATCCAAGGTGTATTTCGTTTGTGTTAAAGAAACTGCACTGTGAAAGATTGACTAAGGGGTAATTCCTTTAACCCAAGGAAAATTTCTGCCGCTATAAGTAAAAGATTCCTTGTTGTGACAGTGATTCTCCTTCACGTCAAAGAACTTTACTTCACAAAAGGAAAACTGTCACAAATAAATGTGTTTCCTTGTTTTTTAAAGAAGTTTAATTTCTCTCAGTGTCGACTTCCAATGCCTAGACATAGCCGATTGTTCTGCTAGCCGATCTTTGAAATGATTAGATAAGGCTGGTAGACTGGATAAATGGAGGGCTGCTATTGGTCCCTTTAAAGAGTTTATCAAACATTAGATCTCTTTAACCAAGTATCCATCCGCTAAATTCGATAAGCTATCGGCTGCTTGAAAGAAACCGATAAAAGCAGATAGCTTATCAAATGTAGCGGAGGGATACTTGGTTAAAGAGCTCTACTGTTTGATAAACTCTTTAAAGGGACCAATAGCAGCCCTCCATTTATCCAGTCTACCAGCCTTATCTAATCATTTCAAAGATCGGCTTGCTGGTGCTCAAAAATTGCATACTTAAAAAATGGAAAATCTATTGCAACTGATTGTTACCTGTTCATCATTCGGCGGAAAGAAAACGTGAAAGACTCCATCGAGTCCATCTCCAAATCTCCAAGATTAACATGAATGACCGAGTAGTTGGCGAAATGTCGCTCGAAGAAACGTCCTGGTGCCGTGCGGATCTTCAGTTTGTCAAACGTGCGGAAAGCGACCGTATCTCTGGCGTTCAAGATTCTTCCTTCGTTGTCCACCGGTAGCTGAAAGAAATCCTTCAGCATCGCCACAGCGGTCGTTTTTCCGAATCGTCTTGGAGCAAAGAGGACCGTGTGCGACGACATCCGTTTCATGAACTGTTCGATGAAGGTGGTTGTGTCGACGAACGCATCGGAACGCGCAACCTCTCGGAAGCTGTCTGCATCGGAGACATATGGATGGGGCTCGAAGCAGCCTAACAAAAACTGAAAAACCACGTGTGGGTCAGTTGCATGCATTTTTTTTAAATTCATTTTCGTAAATTAGGGGGAAAATAAGGGGACAGGTATTTTTTCTTTTATCATTTTGAATATTGGTTCTGTGGATAAAGCTTTGTAAAGTTGCAAAAACCGGTATGCCTAGTGACGTCATGAGGCATATCTCTCATAAGAAATAATGTATTTTTGATCGTTTGTAATTGTCCGCACAACTCGAGATCTATTGGACTTAGGAACAAACGGTGACTCACTACTGTTTCAGCTTGGATTGTATTATCATTTCATGAACACAAATTGCAGAAAATCAGACTCATGCAACTGACCCTCCGGGGCTTCCGCTTCCAAAGCCCCATACAAGGTCCGCCAATGCAAGATGCACCGATAGAGGGAGTCTATTTTCACGTGAAAGCCCTTGAAAATAACGTTTGGAGCATCATGAAGTTACAAAGACTCCTGAAAACTCAATAAAATGCTCATTTAAACAAAATTCTAAGATCTCTGTCATTAGCATGAGCGCCAATGAGGCTGTTGCACACTTTTGCAATAAGCGGTTTAATAGTCGATTCTGGTGTAAAAACCTCAAAAATAACAATAGCAGCACTAAAAACTTCCAAAATCCACTCCTAAACTCAATAAACGCTTTTATTTGCGCGAGTTTAATGGTGGATTATGGCAGTAATAATGGGAGATTCCCTTCTAACAATATATACCATTACGCCATCAAGAAGTTGCCAATAAGACTTTGACTTTCATTTGACACCGGTGTCACTAGATGTCACGGTACCATTCGTCGGATGTGGATCACTTCTCTGATGACTAATAATTCTGTGAATCATCCGTGTCAGCATAGAGAGAGTGACGAAATTATGATAGGAATCTCCCATTATTACTACCCTACTCAACCATTACGCTCGCGCAAATAAAAGCGTTTATTGAGTTTAGGAGTGGATTTTGGAAGTTTTTATAGTGCTGCCATCGTTATTTTTGGAGGTTCTTGCAGCAGAATCGACTGTTAAATTGCTTATAGCAGAGTGCAACAGCCCCATTAAGCTAGTCATACAATGGGGTCCCATCTAATCGCAACTTCCTATGCTGAGAAAAGTGATCCATCACAGAGAATGATGCAATTAGATGGGAATCCCCCAATCTGATCCTCTCTTTTGGCTGCGTCCTATTGAATGTCTCTTAAAACGCCTTTGGAGGGTTCATGAGTGGATTTTAAGACTCTTTGATGCTTTCTGTGTGATTTTCACGTGATTTTACAAGGGGTTCGACCCCCATAAAATGGCAAAGCAGAAAGTTTGCAACAGACCCATTAATTAAGGTATTAATGAACGCAAAGTGTGGAACTTGGAACATTTCAAAAGAAAATTGCTGTAGTTCCAGTGTTGACAAATGTACGGAAACTTTAAGCCGCGTATATTTCCCATAAGACTCAATGTAAAATAATCTGCTTTTAACTTTAAATCTGGCAACTCTGTTTAAATTAAGGTGAAGTTTCTCTCTTCACTTTTTGAACGACTAAATTCGAATACTTGCGTTGTTATTACTCATTGGCGGATCTAGGAATTTTTCTTTTTCTTTTTTTGCTCATTTGAATGCGATGGTACCATTTTTCGGATAACAGTCCGATTTTTCCCACTGTCTGATGCATAGCCTCTCTCTTAGCCCATTTAAATGCATGTGTTAGAAAAGGGCAGAAAGAGGGGCTGAAGTCACGTGACAGCCCCTATATACATCCTTTTCTAACACATGCGTTTAAATGGGCTAAGAGAGAGAAAGACAATATCCTAGCTCCGGCTATGGTCTGACATATACACCACGATAGACCCTCTCTATAGCAGGGGCGTAGCGTGCAATTTGGCGACATTGTAGAGTGTCTATTTAAAGCCAATAAAAATATCGAATTATTGGGTGTTCTGTGAACACCTTCGCATTCGAGCTTTTTCATGTGTTTAAATGAATGCATTACAAAGTTTCCAAATTTTACGCTACAGCTGTTGCAAAAGTTTTCAACAGACCCATGCGTTCCAATTTTGTTAACTAAAAAGATAGGTATGCTTTAGTGGCGATTACATTTTGAATTGTCGGAATGTCAAAAGCCAATGTATTTTCACTTTAATTTGTTTTGACTTGTGACGCAAGCTTAGATTAAATTTGGCGAGATCAAATTTATACTGTCTGATGTATATACTATGTAGATTTATATCTACATATATGATAGATTTTGAAAGATCAAGGTACAGATATTTCGTTTAGTTACGTTCTATCAACCAAAAGAAGATACCTTTTCTTGCCCTGAATAAAACATTTTAATGACATTAAACTCTGATTTGAAAAAACAGAGGATTCCCTTTTTCTTAAGACAAATCTGAGTTGGCTCAAAATTCGCATTAATTTCCGAATTGCTCACTGAATCGAGAGGAAGATTTAAATTTGATAAGGCCAAATTTACAGCATCATACAAATATTTTAATATTTTGCGGTTCATAACTAAAATCAATATCAATTTTTTGGGGTATATTCGTCTTGTTTAATTACGATCTATCAGTCAAAAGAAGGGAACTTTGCTGATTTGAGAGGTCAGCCGTGGTAGAAGTGTTTCGTGGTGTTCCATGACCGAAACTCCGTGGGCAATTATTATTCTTCATTAACATTTCATGGAATTTCGTGGGCCGTTCATGGGATTCCATGAAATTTCACGGTAAATCTTTTGAAATTCCATGAGCGGCCCATGAATTTCACGGAATTACATGGAAAATCGTATGAAATTTCATGAACGGCCCGGTTTCAGGCCGTTTAGTCCACTAAAAATTGAACTACAGTCACTAGGTCTAATAAAATACGTCTATAATGACAAAACGTCTAATTCATTAGGTCCACAGACAAGAACTAATAATAAAGGACGTCTACTGGACAGAAAGGTCTACAGGCTTTTGGTCCAGTAAAACTGGTCCACGATGTGAATGCCTACTAAACAAATACGGCTATTAAAAAAATTGGTCCACAAAATTTGCTAATGAATTAGGAGTAGACCAATCATTCGCACTGCGTTGAAAAAAAAATGTATTGTTGTGAGGACCGGGCCCGTTTACCTGCACAAAAATCGATACAATAATAATACAAGACGAATAACTGTCCAATTTACTTGTTGGCATAAGAGATAATGTAGAAAAAATAACCAACAGAATTTTTAGCGCCAAGACGTGATTTGTTTGTAGACAAAATAATAAATTAGACCTTATTTGTAAGTAGACATAATTATTAGCCAATGAACGAGGAATCAGTAGACATAAAATGCTACTGGACCAAATGATACATTAGACGAAATGATTGTGGACGAAATAAAAGTATAGACCTAATTTCAGATAGACCAAAAAAATGGTAGACATATATTGTCGTAGACCAAAGGAACTCTAACCAACGGCCCATGGAATTTCATGAAATGTTAAGGGAATATAATAATTGCCCTCGGAATTTTCGTCATGGAGCATGGAATACTTTCACCGAGAGGAGGATTCCCTTTTTATCTTGACAAATTTCGAGTTGGTTCAAAATTCACAGCTTTTTTCCGAAAAGCTTACTGATTCGAGAGGAAGCAGTGACAATCGTGAAATTCTGCAACAATATTTTACCTCCATTTGATTCTACGAAAACAATCGATGCGATAGTGAAGCACCAAGAACCGATTGTTAGACATAGATTCAAACGGAGGGCATACATTGTTGCCATATTGCACGGGCCGCCACTAAGAGGAAGGTTTAAATTTTGCGAGATCAAATTTACATTGTCAATATATATGTATATTTAGGTTTATACCTATATAATAGATATTAATGGTTTAATTTACACACTTTTCTTTAAATAAAAAGATCTTTATCGGCGAAAAATAAACTTTTTAATAGCTTTTAACACCGCTGATATCATACACATAAATCCGCATTTTCCCTTCATCTCAGGAAACCTCGGAACAATCTTATTTGGCCGACAATTTATTACCTTTTTATCATTTCTCACTATTTCGCGATCGAAACCATCCGATAACCGAAGAGATCGACTTTCAATCTTTGAGGATTCTGGCTCAGCTTTAACTTCACCGCCATTTTCTAGTCCAAACTCTGCCTCACCTGATCTAAGCACATTCCTGAAACAGAGTATAAAGTCTGATTGAAACGAGGTGGAACATTGTAATTTTTTTACTGTTGATGGTTACTAAACTCTGCAGTGCCGGCTCGTGCTACTTGGCAACAATGTCTTTATTCCATTAGAATCTATGCCGAACAATCGATTGCTGGTGAAGCGCTGCTTCGCTTTCGAATCGATTGTTTTAAATGCAATCAAATAGAGTGAAGACATTGTTGCCAAGTAGCACGAGCCACCACTGAAACTCTGCCCCGCACGAACTATCATAGCTCCAGCAGCGATTCAATTTTCGGCCAGCGTATAATTAATGCCATTTTTCAATGGAGCTGTTGCAAACTTTTGCTACAGGCTTATTAATAGTTGAATATGGGATAATACCCTGTAAAAATAACGATTAGCACACTAAAAAATCACGAAATCCACTCCTAAACTCACACAATTCTTTTAAATGTGAGACCGTAATGGCGGCTGAGGCCGCGGTTTTCTTATGGCAATTGTATGCTTCTTCTTCTTCTTGTGTGGTGTTGCGAGAACACCTCGTGTAGATGGCGCTGATTGAAGTTAGGGAACCCCAATGAAAACCGCGGCCCCGGCCGCCATTACGGTCTCGCGTTTAAAAGCATTTTGTGAGTTTAGGAGTGAATTTCGTGATTTTTTAGTGCGCTAATCGGTATTTTTACAGAGTATTACCCTATTATCAACTATTAATAAGCCTGTAGCAAAAGTTTGCAACAGCTCCATTCACCGAAGATTCCACCGCATCGGTTGAGACAAGATTACACCACTTTAGTATATGACTGTCAGGGCTGACGTTTTGCGTATAATCAATGCTATTTTTCTATTCACCGATGATTCCACCGATTGAGAAAAAGATTACACAGTTCAATTCAGTGCATGACTGTAATAAATTAAAATACTCGCATCTGTAATCTTTTCTCAACCGGTGAAGCCGTCGATGACTTTAAAAAACTTGCGGATATTTTAATTATTCAACGGAGTTTCCACCGATTAAGGTAAGAATACAGATCAGAGTATTTTCGTGCGTTACAGGCATACACTGAACTGAACTGTGTAATCTTTTCTCAACCGATGAAATCATCGGTGAATAGAAAAAAAGCATTGATTATACGCAAAACGGCAGTCCCGATGACTGTACTCCACGAAAATACTCTAATCTGTAATCATTTTTCTTGCAATCGTCATTAAATTATATTAAAATATCCGTTTTTTAAGGTCATCTACGAATCCACCGGTTTAGAAAATATTATCAATGCGAGTATTTCCGTGCATTACAGGCATACACCGAACTGTACTGTGTAATCTTTTCTCAACCAGTGGAATCATCGTGTTGCAAACTTTTGCTACAGACTTGTTAACCCTTTACAGACCAGGTTAGTTTACAAAAAACCCCACTCCTCCGTCTATGAAGGGAAGGTAGTTAACTGTTCGTACTCGGGGGAGCTGAAATTGCCTATACGATGATTTGAAGGCGCCCGAACGAAACCTTATCTGTAACTGTCAAAACTCAGAATCACGTTTATTCAGAACTTCAGAACATGATACTAGAATAATGTGAAATTGACTAGAAGAGAAAAACCAGTACACTCGGGCTTGGTCTATAACGCAGTGGCGTCGCGTGCAATGTGGCAACAATTTATTCTATCCATTTAAACTCATGTGAAAGATCGAATTCAGGGGGTGCACAGCGCACAAGGAAAATTCGATATATTTAATGAGTTTAAATGGAGCAGTTGCATTGTTGCCAGATGGCACGCGACGCCACTGAACGGGTTTATAGATGATTGTGGGGTAACACCATGTAAAAATGACGAAAAGCGCACTAAAAAATCAAAAAAAAATCCTCTCCCGAATTCATAAAATGCTTCTAAAGCGAAACTGTAATGGCGGCGATTACCGCCTAAATCTAATGGCAATAGTATTCTTCTTCTTCCTCTTCTTCTTCTTGTGTGGAGTCGCGGGAACACCTCGTGAATATAGAGCTTATTGAGATAGGACTGCCATTACTCGGTCTCACCGACCGACCGTGTCAAATCCGTTTTCATAATCTTAAAGCGCATAAAATTTGCTACAAAACCACTGCAATAATCATCGTTTATTCAATTATTTGGCGTCGTCAGGTGCCATACAATGAGAGCTCAAAAACGTCAATTTTTGCGATTTTTCTCCTCATATAGACTACCATTCAAACCCAAATTGCTCCAGGTCAACCCTATGAGAAGAATGCACCACTTTTTTTTTTGAAAATTGAAAATATGGCTGATGGGAAACAATAATTGAACACCTTGGAGCCCTCTGCTTTCCGAAAAACTCCAGATTTTGAGAGAAAATCTTCTTTTTACATACTTCGAAAGAGCTGTCAATTTTCGCCTATTTTCTCTCGTTTTTTAATGCGGTGTTACCTACTACGCCCGAATGAGCAAAGTTTCGCAATGATTGTGCAGAGCTAGACTTCGAATTTTTTGCTCTCCTCAGTGAAATACCGTATCTTAATGGTTTAAATTTGAAGGTTAAAGAAGGCATTTCGTGTATTGGGTAATCGGGAGTTGTGTTAGGCTCAAGATTAGGTGGCCCTGAAAAGGGCTGTTTTGAAGGGGGAAAGAGGTGGGTTGTTTCATCTCCCACAAGGAATGGGCTGAGAATAAACAATTTTCATTTTTTTCAGGGATGATAGAGCGATGCGTAGGGAGTTTGAAAATGTTCATTTTTTGTTTTAGGCCCCCCCAAGAACCGGGGGGGTTGGGGGTCAATGGAAAAACAATGTTTGGCCATAACTTTTAAAAGCTTACAGATAACAAAATATTTTTTTTCTTTTTTTGCAAAGAAAGAATCATTGAAATACCTGTCTGTTGGTGTATAACATGGGTAACAAGTTGTAAAGCCTCCGATTTTCATCAAGATATTGCCTTTTCAAAATTTAGAAAATTTGAAAAATCAGATTTTTTACAATTCTCAATTCGGATTGCACGGAGGAAAACCAAAATCGCCCAAAAGAAATCTCTTGTCTTCCCAGTTAAAACGAGTCCACGAGATTGATTTCGGGAAACCGAATTTCCGTTGTTATCCGTTACCGTAACGACGAAGCCGAAAAAAATAATTCCTCCGCATGGAGTCGACCAAATTCGATGACAATTGAAAATGGCGGGCTTTTTAGGTCGCAGAATTAAATTCCACCATCAGGTTTGAAAAAATGTTTAAACCATGGCTGCCTTGCAGATAGAGGTTGACTTTAAAACTTCATAACTCGAAGACGAACGGTTTCCCGAAATCAATCTCGTGGACTCGTTTTAACTGGGAAGACAAGAGATTTCTTTTGGGCGATTTTGGTTTTCCTCCGTGCAATCCGAATTGAGAATTGTAAAAAATCTGATTTTTCAAATTTTCTAAATTTTGAAAAGGCAATATCTTGATGAAAATTGGAGGCTTTACAACTTGTTACCCATGTTATACATCAACAGACACGTATTTCAATGATTCTTTCTTTGCAAAAAAAGAAAAAAAATATTTTGTTATCTGTAAGCTTTTAAAAGTTATGGCCAAACATTGTTTTTCCATTGACCCCCAACCCCCCGGTTCTTGGGGGGGGGCCTAAAACAAAAAAAGAACATTTTCAAACTCCCTACGCATCGCTCTATCATCCCTGAAAAAAATGAAAATTGTTTATTCTCAGCCCATTCCTTGTGGGAGATGAAACAACCCATCTCTTTCCCCCTTCAAAACAGCCCTTTTCAGGGCCACCTAATCTTGAGCCTAACACAACTCCCGATTACCCAATACACGAAATGCCTTCTTTAACCTTCAAATTTAAACCATTAAGATACGGTATTTCACTGAGGAGAGCAAAAAATTCGAAGTCTAGCTCTGCACAATCATTGCGAAACTTTGCTCATTCGGGCGTAGTAGGTAACACCGCATTAAAAAACGAGAGAAAATAGGCGAAAATTGACAGCTCTTTCGAAGTATGTAAAAAGATGATTTTCTCTCAAAATCTGGAGTTTTTCGGAAAGCAGAGGGCTCCAAGGTGTTCAATTATTGTTTCCCATCAGCCATATTTTCAATTTTCAAAAAAAAAGTGGTGCATTCTTCTCATAGGGTTGACCTGGAGCAATTTGGGTTTGAATAGTAGTCTATATGAGGAGAAAAATCGCAAAAATTGACGTTTTTGAGCTCTCATTGTATGGCACCTGACGACGCCAAATAATTGAATAAACGATGATTATTGCAGTGGTGTTGTAGCAAATTTTATGCGATTTAAGACTATGAAAACGAATTTGACATTGAATTTCTGGATCTGAATATATAAGGGAAAAACTGAGGAAAAATCGATTTTTTTGGGCAATTTTTGAGGGTAATTTTTCGGAATATGCGTAATTATTCCAAAGAAAAAAATATAGTATAATGAATCTGATTACACGAATTTGTAGCAAATTTAATGCTTTTTCGGATGCATTAATTAGATTTTTTTGTTCGATTGGTTTTTGTACCGAAAAATTGGAAAAATCGATCAAAGGTATGCAAAATTGGCGAAAATTCAAAAATGGCGGGTTTTTAGCCCTCCCGCCCAAGATGTGGGGTTCTGACGGCGATTTTCCTTCGTTTTAACACCCATGGGATCGAGAAAAATAGGTTTCGTCAGGGAGACAGAGCAAAACCCAAATTTTGTTGCACAGTGTTATCAACTATTAATAAGCCTGGAGCAAAAGTTTGCAACAGCTCTACTAATGCGACCTTTTTGCGATTGAATTCTACGTCCCCGAAAATGCTTAATTTTGCCTGGTTCTAACGCTAAAACTGCCGTAATCAACAAGATATTACAGATTAAACGATGCGTTCGGAGGTTGGAATCACCCAAATTTTGTTGTTGTTTTTGTTATTGTTGTTGTGGAATTGGCGGGATTTCGGGGGATTCTAACCTTTAAAGCAACATTGCAACATTTAATTTGTAATATCTTATTGATTTTGGCAGTTTTAGTCAAGGAACAAGGCATAATTAAACATTTTCGAGGACGTAGAATTCATAATCGCAAAAAGGTCGCATTTGATATAATACCCTAAATTAATTTCCGTTCAAAAATTCGCTTATGGGGAAATGACATTGAACCAGAGTTTGTTTGGAACCAGAGGCCCTCGAACGGCAATTGCTACTACGAGATATATCGCTCTACTAAAACAGTCTATAACTCTATATCGTCATATTTACCGGGTATATTACCCCACACTCAACCATTTAAAATCCTGTTGCAAAAGTTTGCAACAGCTCCATTGAAAAATTCTATTAATCATACGCAAAACGGCAGCTCTGATTTTACATGTATTAAAATCCTACTTACATTGTATACTTACAAACATTGGAAGCATTAAAACGATTGGAAGAGGCTATTGCCTTACATGGCACGCTTAAAAATGTGTTAGATGATAAGGATTTTGAAAGTGAGTGGGGCGAGAGAGAGAGAGAGAGGGGGGGGGTGTGGAAGATGGAGAGAGAATAGAGCTCGTAGGAGGGGGGTTGATGTAGGCAAGAAATCAGTAGAGGGAAGGGTCAAGATGAAGCGTGGACGACTAGACAAAACAGAGGGTGGGGTAAACACTTTTTGAACGCGTGGCTGAAAAATACTATAATCAAACATTCATGCCATTTATTACGCAAGAATGAACTATACATTGAACACAACTAAATAAAAAAAATTGAGGACTTTCTCAGAACTTGGTATAATTACTTTTTGATTCAAGACTAAAAGCAAAATTGACATGTAAGAGCCATCAAATCACAGATTATAGTTGGCGATCCCAGCGGCGATTAATGAAAGCGACAATCAATGGAACAAATACGGAATTCAAAAATGAATAGGATTTGTTCCGCCTTGGATTGGACAACACAATTATGGGCATGTTTCAGTGTTGCCAGATTTTAGGGAAATATCAGTCAATTTCCCATAAGGATCAATGAAAATCTACTGATACAACCCTAAAATCTGGCAACGCTGTTTTGGACAGTACAAGTATGGGCATGTTAAACATGCCCATACAGGTTTCAACAGGAATTATGTAGTAACTGAGGAGTTCTTGAAAATAATCACGAATAAAACAGAGGTTAGGCCAGTCTTCAAGAATGCATATTTCAAAGCGCTATTGTGTGCAGTGCCTGCCCAAAAGCGCAAATCCCAAAAGCGCAAAATACTCTTTTGCGCATATGGGTATGTTCTGGGCAAGGCAAATTTGCGTAAATGGGTGCATTTTACTGAGGACACTTTCAGTCACAATGTTATTAAAAAATAATGTTTGATTTGGCAACCGTGCTAATTCTATAGTGAGTAAATAATCGGAGAATTTTAGAGGAGAATTTTAGTTTCATTGACACTTTAGACAAAATTTTGCTTCAACTCATCCAAACATTCACTCCTTCATCGCTGTTCTGCAAGCAGAAACTTATATCAAGCTAAAGTCAGCTTTTAACCCATATATGCCCAACTTTATTTGAAAATGTTGGGTGTTTTCTGGTGTTTTTCTCAAAAAACACCATCTTAGAGTTAAAAAAAAAAAAAAAAAAAAAAAAAATTAAAAATTGTGAAATTGTGAATTTTCTGGTCCAGCTAAATTATAGGTGCTGAAAGATCACAACATTGATTTTTGAGTAAAATTGGCCTAAATTTACTGTAATTTGGTCCAAAAAAAACCATTATATGTGGGTTGTTACGACCCAATGGGCATATATGGGTCAAACCACCGAAATCAAATTCCAAGGAAGAGAACAAATTTAAGCAACTACTTTCTTCGCACTCTTAGCTGTTAAGCAATCAACTCACGCTCGAAAGTTATCTGAAGGAAGTGGGTTGCAAATATACAGCGTTGCCAGTGCATTAGGAAAAAATTAGCAATTTAATTATCTTTGCGGTTTTGGATCACATCTTTTTACATTATAGCATTTGCGCTTTTAGGCATATTTCTCGAGATCCTTTTTGCACTTTTGGAACATTGTTTTTGCGCTTTTGGGTTCTAGTTTTTGGATTTTTGCGCTTTAGGGTGGTGTCCCCCTGAATGTTACTCAGTGAATGCGGTGATCGATGAGGACACCCCCCCCCTTATCAGATAGAAGGGGGTTCAGGGGTCCTCTTCTGAAATATTTTGAAAATTTGGTGCTCTCTAGACGTTCTTTTCAAGCTGTTTTAGCTTTAAAATTCCGTTTCCTTTGCACGAAAGGAAAGAGCTGAATTTATTTTTCTGACGCTTTTTAATATCCATTTAATACCACGGAAAATGCATGGTCAATGTTCCACACATAACGGAGCAATGAATCTGCTCTTTTTACGAGGGTCAAGTGTAAGTATCGCGTTTTCTTTTGTTTTTGTTTTTTTGTTTTTTTTCTTTTAAAGAAGTATTAACGCTAGAGAAAATCAGTAATGTTCGACGCGTCATATCTTCAGTTTTAAAACCATTTTTCTTTTTTGGATTTATAATATCTTAAAAATTAAAAATTTGCGGCGATTTTACAGCGATATCTCCTGCTACAGTGCGCCCACAGTTTTAAACAATCGTTATTCAGACACGGGACATGAATATTGTTTAATAGCACAAAGAAGAGGTAGAAAAAAGTGCCAAAAACTGATGAAATGGCGTCTATTTTTATTCTTTGACACTTTCTTCTGCTTTATCGTTGAGACATTTTTGATATCTTGGTACCAGTTTCTTTATTCCATCAGAAAAAGAACTCTCTATCCTTGTTTTGGTCTCGGATCCAAATTTTGACCCCATTTTCGATTACACCACAGCCACCCAATCACTGTTGCATTTTGAGACGACCCTCGTACTTTAAGATTACATTGCTTTTTTTCCTCCTTCTTTTCATAGGCAGATCCAGCAATCTGGCAACAGTGTATTCGTCCCATTTGATTGCATGGAAAATAATCGATTAGTCACGGGGCCATGGCGGCCCTTCAAGAATCGATTGTTTATCATACATTCAAATGGGAATAATGCGCAGTTGCCAGATTGCCGGATCCGCGTATGCTTCTATTATTATTCTTTTTAATGTTAGATTTTGTCAAATGCAAGGGTCAGCAGGCTCGTGCAATGTGGCAACAATGGATTGACTCCATTTAAAACTGTGTAAAATAATCGATTATTTGGTGTGGCGCTGCGCCTCACCTAGTATCGATCTTTTTGCATACGTTTAAATGGCAAAAGTGCACAGTTGCCAGATTGCACGAGCCGCCACTGTACCTGAGTAACTCCACCATTACGATCTTGCCGTTGCAACTGTTTTTTGAGTCTATTTCTACATTTTAGAGCTTTTTAATGTGATTTTTGTGATTTTCTCATCATATTTTACTATTCGTATGCTTGAGTTGCAAAAGTTTGCAGGAGCCCCATTTGTAAGGAAAAGCAGACTCTATTTTGCAATTGTTTTTTTTGTTTTTTTGTCCCCAAAAAAGAGCTTCTAAATCGGAGTGGTAATTGTCATTGGACACAGTAGCGGCGCGTGCAATCTGCATTTTGTCCATTTAAACCCATGAAAAATATCGATTCAAGGGAGTTAAAATTCGATTTAGCAATTGAGACATTTGATGCAAGAAGGGCGTCTCATGCTGAAATGCCCATGCTGAGAAAAACGCGTTTAAAGTTTAAAAATCGAACCTAACCTAACCTGTCCACGTCATACATATTGCGTGCCATTTAGTGTAAAATCATTGTATCAAAGTCAAACTTGGTACACATGGTATATTTACTTTGAAGTATAAGGAAGTGAATGAGGAATTTAACATAAATATAAGGGGCGTCTCGCGCCAGACGCCCCTTTTGAATTAAATACCTAAATTTTGGACCTTATACTTTTTCAGAAATTTAAAATTGGACGCATTATTAGTGTATCTTGTTTGTTACATCATAACAATTAAAAATCACCAAAAAATACTGTAAGGGAAAGAGTTGATTTTTACCGGCTGAAACCAAGACGCTGGTTTGCTTCATCACGTTCGGGTGCACTTACAACTACATGAAATCCGAAAGCGAGAGCATACAAATAAACATCACAACGAAACATGATCCGAGAAAACAAATGAATAAAATTGTTCCAAAATTGTGTCGAGAAGGATTCGAGTTAAAAGAATGCTGTTGCGACGGATCAGGGTTGCCAAACTGTCGACAATTTTGATAGATTTGTATACATTTTTGATAAATGTCGTACCATTTGTTATTTCAATACACTCTGCAGGCACAAAAATGAATAACGTGCCGAAACGTCGAACGAAAATGTCAGATTTCTCTTATCAAGGCCCCCCTCCCACATCTCTCTCTCTCCCTCTTCTTCCTCTCCTTCTCTCTCTCTCCCTCTTCTTCCTCTCCTTCTCTCTCTCTCTCCCTCTTCTTCCTCTCCTTCTCTCTCTCTCTCTCTCTCTCTCTCTCTCTCTCTCTCTCTTTCTCTCTCTCGCGTTTTCATCCGAGAGTTTGCTTATCGTTGCGTTTTTGATGACAAGAATGATTGCTTTACGTGAATACGGAATGTCTTATTCGCATTGCTCCGACTTACAAACGTCTGAGATCATCAAAAAGAAGCCAAAAATCAGAAAATAAATACTATGATTTTTTATTATTTTTTTTCACTGATGTTTGGCCTTTTTTTACGGTCTCACGTCTCAAGGCGACGGAGGCCTTTTTTCTCTGGAATTTATTATGCTGCGGTCAGTTTTAATTCCGTTCACAGCTTGGAAACAATGTATAGCAGTGGTATCTCATGCTACTTGGCAACCATGTGTTTCTGCCATTTGAGCCCAGGCAAATGTATCGATTTCTCAGGGGTGAACCTGAACCCGCTGAGGATCGATTATTTACATACGTTTAAATGAGGGAGGGAGATTTGTTAGATTGCACAAGCCGCCACTGCAATATAGCTCGTGATTGATGGATCAAAATACCTTTTTATAGTGTTCAAGCCGAACAAAATTTCGAGTTTTTTTTATTTATTTATTTATTTATTTATTTATTTATTTTTTATTTTTTTTTTTTTAACGTTCATAAGAGAAAATTGTCGATATTTTAGAACCCCGAGATAGTTCCAAGCTAGCTTATGAAAAATTCTCAAAATCAAAGTTTTTATAGAAGGGCAGGAAAATAAAAAATTACAAAATCTAAAAATAATAAATAAATCAAAAATAAAACAGCCGGGAAAAAATCCTTATTTTCGCATTGGGTATACCTTTTAAATATTTATAGAAGAATAATGTTTTAAATAAAATGTAAGATGGTAAGGACTTTGAAAAAGTTTGAGTGTGTGTGAGAGAAAGAGGGAGAGAGAGAGAGAACGGGAGTGGGAGACAGAGTGTGTGTGAGGCGGAGAGAGAGAGAGAGAGAGAGAGAGAGTCAGAGATTCAGAAAGAGAGAAAAGGAGGGGGAGAAAGAGTGTGTGTGGGAGAAAAAGCGAGAGAGAGAGATAGAGAGACACGATCCTGGATATGCCACTGGCTATGTATCCCCTTAATCGGACAGGAAGCAGGAAAGTAAAGCGTAGAGTTGAACATCGCTGCAAGATCTGAACTATTATGAATACGACCAGAGTCGTCTCCCAGCGTTCCTCTTCTGGGATCGAATAATATTTTTGCAAGACCCGGCAACCTCGCTTGCGTTCTCGAGAAGTAATTGCTTAGTACTTACTAATTGGGAGTAAATGCGAGAGTATATGAACGAGAGTGAGTGGATGGGGGAAGGGGAGGGGGGGGGAATGGGTGGTGGAGAGGTGGGGGCGGGGGTGGGGGAGTGGAGGGGAAGTACACTAAGCTCCATTTTGTTTCTATTAAAAAATCTTCTGGAGGAAAGAGCAAGGTGAGTTTTTAACTCAATCAGTGGGAGTAGACACGGTGGCGATGCTTGATTCATCAGATAGGAAATAGCCGCACAAGAAGTAATTCACGAAGGAAATAGAGGTCACGCTGGTCATAAATAGAGTCTCTATGTGTATGTAAAGAGTTATTTATAATAGAGTCCTGTAAGAGTTAAAAATAGAGTCCCTATATAAGTAGAGAGTTAAAAATAGAGTACCTTTACGTAGATGAATATAGAGTCCCTATTTGTGTAGAAAGTTTTATAAGACAACGGAGCTGTTGCAAACTTCCTATACAGGCGCATTGTAATTCGGATGTAAAACCCTGCGTTAATGATGATAAGCGCACTGAAAAATCAGGAAACTCACTCCCAAACTCGTAAAATTCTTTCAAACGCGAGATGTTACTGGCGGTGATAGCCGCCTTTTATATTGGGTGTCCCTATCTCAGTAGGCCTTCCATCCTCACGAGGTAACTTACGGCATTTTTTTTAGGAGGAAAATTGAAAAATATATTCCCTGATAAAAATGGTCCTTGGAAATCTTTGCCCAAATCTCCAAGCAATAAGCATTTTCATGAAATTATAAGGATCCTCGTGTAAATGGGTCTGTTGCAAACTTTTGCTACAGCGCTATAGAGTGTACAATCTAATGTAAAATCGCCTGAAAAGTCCAATGGTGGCATCAGAAAGCCATGACATGCAATAATAAACTCACAAGAGGCGATTAATGAAATCCAAGATGGCGGCAAAATATCGAGCAATCTGTATGCATGCACCACGAACATTCAAAGATAGCCATTCTCACAATATCCATCACAATCAATCACAACGTAAACAAACACATAACCTCTACCTCCAGTGAGGTTGTCAAAGTTAGCAATCCTTGGATGATCACGGTGCACAGATTCAGATTCCTCGATATTTGCCGCCATCTTGGATTTCAATAAACGCCTCTTGTGAGTTTAATATTGTATTTCATGATTTTATGATGCCACCAATGGACTTTTCAGGCGAGTTTACATTGAAATAAACACTTTTTATCGCTGTAGAAAAAGTTTGCAACAGACCCATTGCTCCGAAATCAATAAAAATTCTTGGAGATTTCCGAACATTTTCACGGAAATCTTTATTATTTCATTGAATTCCTTATTGCATGGAGATTGATTAGGGCAAGGATTTTCAAGGACCATTTTTACTAGGGTTTTGACCTTCCCCCTCCCCCAAAACATTAAAAATGAAAAGTTTAAGGTCAATTTCCTATCTTGTCTTTTCAATTCCAAAACTTAATAATCAGCTGCTCTTAAGAGGAAAAGGGTGGGCAGGTTCCACGTAGAGTCCCTTGATGGAAATATTGTATAGGGAGTACCGACACGAGCTCAACGAGCTGTGATTGGTCGTTGGTTTTAGGCTCTCACGGAGTCGAGCAGGAGTCGACGACATCGAAGGCTCCACACGAAAGGAGTCGATTCGTAGAGGAACGTATGGGAACGGACCGGAATGCCGGCAAATCCGCCAGTCCACCACTGGTTCACTGTCGAACTGAACCTTCGAATTCGTTCAGGCAGTCGACTAAATCGACTCCTGTCAAAATGCATAGAGCGTCGTGTCGGTACTCCCTATACAATATTTCCATCAAGGGACTCTAGTTCCACGGGGGGTCTGATAGAACAATCTGTATAACGTCTCAAATTAAATGACACACCTGTAAATAAACTTCATTTGAAGTGAAATCGAAGACAATGGGGCTGTTGCACACTTTTGCTATAAGCAATTTAATAGTCGATTCTGGTGTGAAAACCTCCAAAAATAACGATGGCAGCACTAAAAGCTTCCAAAAACTAATCCTAAACTCAATGAACGCTTTTATTTGCGCGGGCGTAATGGTGGCTTATGGCAGTAATAATGGGAGATTCCCATCTAACAAGAATGTAACTCCATCAAGAAGTGACCAATAAGAGACGACTTTCATTTGACACAGGTGTCACTAGGTGTCACGGTACCATTCATCAGATTTGGATCATTACTCTGATGACTAATTACTCTGTCCTTGTCAGCATAGAGGGGAGTAACGAAATTAAGATAGGAATCTCCCATTATTACTGCCCTCAGCCACCACTACGCCCACGTAAATAAAAGCGTTTATTGAGTTTAAGAGTGGATTTCGGAAGTTTTTAGTGCCACCATCGTTATATTTTGAGGTTTTTACACCAGAATCGACTTTTAAATCGCTTATAGCAAAAGTGTGCAACAGCCCCATTGAAATTTAGTCATGATGACAGCAAAACAAAACAAAAACTAAAAAAAGTTCATCTGGCGATGACATGCCAACAAACCGCTTCGACCCCCTCCCCTTGATGTTGTTTATAAAGTTAACGTATGCAAGGCTCAAAAATCCATTAAAATCGTATTTCGCAATTTTCGGCGCAAAATTTTAAGGTTTCGTCTTTTTGTGCGAAGTTCTGTGTGGTTTTTCAAGTTTTGATTGCTTCCGCTTCCCGCCGCTGGCGGGTCCAGCCATTTATCCTTCTCTCTCTTTTCCCATTAGAGCGCGTGTATTGGAAAAGGGCAAATCAGAGACAGTCACGTGATTTTTACCCCCCCCCCTCCTATCCTTTTCTAACACATGCATTCTTATGGGAAAAGAGAGAGAAGGAAAATTTCTTGGATCCGCTATAGTGCTTCCTGCCATCATCAGTCGAACGCTCGAACGCTCGGAGGAATTGAAAGTTTCAAAAAAAAAGAACTTTTACCAAAGCTTGTCGAAAGCTGCAGCAAGCAAAGAGTCTAGCGATCGAGGGAGAAGAAATTAAGAAATTGGGGTTGCGCAGTGCATCCTACCTTTCCGACGGAAGGACAATTTACTTTACCCTTTCAAAACAATTTCACCCAATTATTCGAGGCGTGCTTTTGAGATTGCGTTGTCATGTGGCGCGCCAGGCGGTGATGTTGTTGGTTTATTGAATTTGTCACTGAAAGCGCAGAGGCATCGTTCTGTCAATGCTGCCGTTTTGCGTATAACTAATGCTATTTTTAAATTCACCGATGATTCAGAAAACGTTACAGCAGTAGCGGCTCGTGCTATTTGGCAACAATGCTTTCCCTCCATTTGATTCTGTGTAGAACAATCGAATCGTAGTGAATCGCTGCTTCATCAACAACCGATTGTTGTTCATAGATTCAAATGGAGACCAAACATTGTTGCCAAATTGCACGAGCCGCCACTGCGTTACAGAGTTCAGTAGTATAGGGGTACGTTGAGGACACTCCTACTAATTTTTCAATTTGTCCAAAAATCAATGCCAGTTTCATCAAATTTTCAACTTTTAATTTTTCCAAGAAAAATGAAATATTTTAGGCTTTAAATTTTACTCTGAAAACTACTTAATAACTCTGAAAAGGGATTACTTTTACAGAGTATTTTAAGATGCGCACAAGCGTTCAGGCAAGACAAAAAATTTTTAAAGTTAGTTTTCAACTCTTTTTTTCACATTTTCAAGCTGATATCTTAAACTAATTTTATTTAGGTGAAATGTAAAAGACTACGAACCTTTTTAAAATTTTTACTCAGGTCTTAATAAAAATTCCGAGTATAAGGGTTCGTCCACCCCAATCCACCCAATTGTCAAATTTATCCAAAAATAATATCAATTCTACCAATATTTCAACTCCTAATTTTTCAAGGAAAAATAAAATTAAAAAATACAGTGTTTTTTCTTTGGGAAGTACACGATTTTCAAAGAATATTTCAAGTAATTTAAGATGCGCACAAGTGTATGGTTATGTAAAAGTGAGTAGGGTTTCTTGCAAATAATGAATGGAAACCCGAAAAACTATGAATATTGGATGAAAAAAAAGGGCAAAGAGAAAAAAGTGAAATTATAATTCTTTATCTCTGACTTTGATAAAAAATATATGGTGGATTGTGGAAAATACAGAGAAACTTCTCACAACGTTTCTTCATAAAGACGTCCAGCTAATTCCTGTATTTTTTTTTTTAAAAAAAGGGGGGCTCGAAGTAAAGAAATTTAAAACTAAAAGAAAATATAAATTTAGATTGATATTAAATAATACATGTCATGGAAAAGTTAAATTTATGAGTTTTTATTGAGAAAAAAAACTTGTGTTCCGCGGTTATTTTTTCAAATAATACTACTTATGTTAAATGCTAACATTCTGACTGAAAATCGGGTCGAATGTAATAAGTAAAGTTGAAGTAAAATCTAGTGAAGAAAACAATGAAAGAAATTGATCTTAACATAAAAAAAATCATGTCATAGGTGGAACTTACGAAGAAACCATTTTGTGTTCTGCGACATTTATTGGGAAAAAATTGTTAATTCTAAAATGAATATTTTTTCCATACCTGGATAATTATTTTCTAAACACAGGCAACATTGCGTTATTCAGGATGATGGAAATCATATTCAAATTCATCTATACTTTTACATGGTCCTTTAAAATGGAACAGTGCCATAAGGATTGACACCGCATCAGCGGTGCAAGCCCTATTTGTTAAACCCGCAGGATAAAATTCACCTACATCATCAAATATCATTTTGTGGACCACCCTATCCGACAAATCTATAAACGCTTCCGCAATACAAGAGCAAAACACTCCTACAATTTGTAGGAGGGCACGACGCTGGAAGTAATGCACTGCGTACACAAGTGCAAAGTAGCCAAATTTCCGGTTGAAAGAACAGGAAAGATCATTAGAGAGGCCTGGAGTCTCTGATTATGCATACTTTTAGCCGACAAGATAAGACAAGAGAAACCGCAATCGATTAATTCTATTGATTTAAATGGCGTAATGCGGCATGAAAACGTCAACTTCAGTCCGGCACGAGCATGAATGATGATCGACTATAGTGTCTGGCCTGTGTCAGCTTTAACGCGTGACTTTGTCACATTTAAATCTATAGAATAACTCGATGTACGCTCCGTCTTGTTGGCTGAACGTTCATCATATGTCTGCTGCATACTTTTACTACAACGTCATAGAGGGTTGATTCTGGTGTAAAATCGCGTGAAAATCACATTGAAAGCATCAAAGGTTTATGAGTGAATTTTGAGATTAATTTATGCTCTCAATGTGATTTTTACGCAATTTTACTTCAGAATCATTCCTCCATATTGCTGTAGAAAAAGTATGCAACATACCCTTTAGCATGCTTGACTGAAAGTGGGTTACCGCCGTTTATTTTAATTTCTATTGTACTTTAGATCAGTTAACGGAAAGGTAAACCACACGTCGAAAGTGTCGTAAAAAAAATTGATGAATGAGATACCGTCCAATTTCTCCCACTGCAGACCCATATTTCCTGTTTTACTCGGTTTCTGAAGAGGAAGACATTTTTGAGAGTGCTAATTTCGAATTTTCGACTTGACAACCTATCATATACTTCGCGTATTGCCTATCTTTTCTTATCCTTTTGTGGGCCAAGCCCGAGTGAAATAGATGAAAACTCTACAAGATAAGGTCTCGTCGGGAACCTTCAATTCGTAGGATAGGCAATTCCAACTCCATCAAGTACGAACAGTTAGCTACCTTCCCTGTTTAAACGGAAGAGGGTGTTCTCTTGAACTAACCTGGTCATTAAAGGGTTAGTATCTTTATCGCATCTAGACTTCTGCAGAACGCTTATCTTCATTGCACTTGTTAGCTTCGGTTTACCAATCTTCTTATCCATCGATTGACTTTTTTATTGAGACATTATGGCGCAGCTCGACCGCGGTAACTAAAGAAGTAAGTGGGTAGGAAATAGCGTGGAGATAGTATGTTTCGCCATTTCTCGTATATATTAGCTAACCAATTTTTCCCATTTGACTCCTTGTGAAAGTTGGTCTTTTGTAGAAAAATCTGGCAACACTGGTCACAGAGATTATTTTAGAGGGCTTTCATTGTGCGTGTGCTCTCTGCCAATCAGAAGTGACTCAGTCATGATTACGCCAATCAAACGACGTCATTTGATCAGAAACGTCAGAGTTGTAACGATCGTCAACATGACTGTAGGATTTACGACTGTCAATGTTGGACTGGTATCACAATATTTGGACTTGCAGTAAAATGTATTAGATCTCAAGTCCAACTGATCGATAATCAACCATTGGAGTTGAGGTCCAATATATTGGAGGTAATAACACGACATACGTATGTACTTACAATTATTGTATTACCAGTTCAACGAAAATCCAACGTATTTTAATTCTACTCCAATCATATTTTCTCCGCGGTATTAAATCAGTAGCTTTCGGTGTGCTTATAACTGTCCATTTTCCCATTAAGTCACCATATTTTGAATACAAACCCGTATTATTACCGTTTGTCGAAATTGTGTGACAACCAAAATCTCTCTAAGACTTTCTGGAAGAATATTGCTCACTTTTTTAGGATTACCAAGCAAATTCTGAAATAATTTATTAAAATCATGCCGTGCTATATTTCCTGATCAAACTTTGAGCTTGAGGCAGTCTAATTACGACTGGTATGCTTAAAGTTTTCCACGCCATCTTAATGCAGATTTATGGCATACCGATAAGACGTCACGCAAAAGAGAAAAAAATACTCTTTGCAAGTAAACTTTTTCTTTATCCACGAGACGGAGAAAGGACTCGTTTTTGGAATTTCATTCTTCGTGATTCTGTATTATGAATATGCGATATGCGCATGCGTGGCCAGACTGGACCTCTTTATGTAATTTTTACGCTTTAGTTTTTAATCTGTACTTATATATAGACGATGGGCATTAGTAGTATAAGGGTGCGTCCACCCCAATCCACCAAACTGTCAAATTAATCCAAAATTAATAACAATTTAACCGAAAAAACCGAAGCCAAAATTTCTTGCTAAAATAATCTTCAAATAAACCTTTACTTTTCTATTGTTAATAACCTTTTTTCACTAATTTTCCAGTATTTTTTTTGATGCACATAAGCGTGCAGTCATGATATAAATTTTTTAAAGTTAAAATTTACTCTTTTTTGCTTTTGACCACTTTTTTTAGAATTATTTTATATGGGTACATCCACCCCAGTCCATCTAACTCTCAAATTAACATCAATTTTACCCAAAAAAACTAAAGTCTTAATTTCTTGAAAAATAAATCTTAAAATAAACCTTCACTTTTCCATTTTTTTTAGACTTATTTCAAGTATTCTCCCCGTATTTTTTCATTACACGCAATTGTTCAGGCAAGATAGAAATTTTTTAAAGTTAAAATTTACAAGTTTTTTCACATTTTTTGCTTGCTTTTTAGAACTCGTTTTTATTAATATAATTTTTTCTTTTAAAAAGTCTTCAAAGATTCTTTCATCAGTGAGGATGAGTTTGATTTTGAAAATATAATACCGTATTTCAAAAACCCTGTTGATTATACACGGTCGAAATTTGAAGCACATAGTTATCAACATGCTATATGACTAATCGAATCTGAGAAAAAAGTCAAACGATTAGAGATATCTCTCCTATACTCTCACCCTGTTTGATAACTGTAAACTTCGAGGATGCGTTGGAAATGGTAATGTAAAAGTGTGGTGGTATTTATGCAAAAAAAAATGAATGAAAGGTAAAAAACTATTAACATTTGGAAGATTAAAAATAGGCAAAGAGGAAAAAGTAAATATATTATTTTTATTTAAAGTTACATTCATTATTTCTTTTTTAGTGATTTTGATAAAACTACATTTGGAAGATTATGGAAAGAACTAGACCACTCTCATTACGTTTTTTCATAAATTTAACGCCCTTTTTAAGGAGGACATTTCAAAAAATAAATTGCCGAAATCCTTGCATATTGCATCTATTAAATGCAACTAAATCATTAAATTTATAAATATTAAGAGTTAAAAATAAAATAAAATGAAATGAATATTGAATGAAACGGCTGTACGATTTGTACTTAATTATGTAAAAAAAAAAAAAAATGGTAGCAAAGTGCATCTTGGTATGTTACATACATTTAATTTTATTTTTATCACTGAATAATTATTAAGTTAATGATTTAGTTAAAAAAATTGTTAAAAACTTAAATAAACATAAATTTAGATTGACATAAAATAATTCATGTCATGAGGTAAGAGTACGATTGAGAAAAAAAATCTTGTAATTTGTGGTTCACCGAAAAAAACAGAAAAGTTAAATCGACATACCAGGCTGTTGAATCAACAGTCACGGAAAGTAAAGAAAATGTGTTAAGTTTGGAAGGTTAAAGCAACACCCTCAGTAAAAGTTAAATCAACCTGTCCAATCAACCTTTAACGATGAAAGTCAGTCGAACATTTACTTTTAGTTGAAACAATTAACTTGCAAATTGTTTATTTAAATTTCAGGAAGGCGTTCAAATTGACTTCCTCGTGAGATGTAAATTGAACATGCAAATTTTGTTGATTTAACAGACGACACAGTTACTTTAACCAAACACCAGGATGTTGGTTCAACGTCTCACGGATTTGTCAAACCAACTTTCTTGTTTTTCCGTTGCTATTTTAGCAAAAAAAAAACCATAATTATTATCTTAAATTGAGGTATTGTGACTGAACATCAGGGTAAACATAATTAGTAATTTTGAAAAAAAAGACTGGTAGAATGTACCATCCGTATAGCTGATTTCAGAGTCTGCTACAAAGTATAAGGTAAATTTTACCATCATATCCCTTCAGACCTTCAGTGCGCGATTTTTTTTTTTTTTTTTTTAACCAAATATTTTTATTCAGTGTAGTATGGGTGAAATAGGGAAAATAGTGAATATTTTTTGTTTCGTTATTTTTCACAGATGAGAGGCTGTAAATTAATTGTTGAATATATGACCTAACGTGCATATTTCTGTTCCTAAATGTTTAAATACACTTTTAAAGTCTTTGTTCCTAATTAAAATTAATTTACAGCCACTCATCTGTGAAAAATAATGAAACAAAAAAGATTCACTATTTTTTCCTGTTTCAGCACCCCATACTACACTGAATAGAAACATTGGTTTAAAAAAAAAAAAAAAAAAAAAAAAAAAAAAGCGCAGTGAAGGAATATGGTAAATCTAACGTACCTTTGTAGTGCAATGTACCGACAAGTTATCTTAATTTACCACAAGGTACGTTACATTTACCATACTTGATAGCAGACTCCAAAATCAGCTGCGCAGATGTTAAATCCCACCTGTCTTTTTTTCTGTGTAGTATTAGTTTTTGCGTTTGTGAGTTTTGAAGGTGCGGTCACCTCCTTTTCTTCGAGAGACGCTCTTTGAGTCTTAATAAACTCACTGATGACGCCATGCTCTGAATTTCGATATTTTGCGCTTGGTTCCCAACGAAACATTACTGGTCAAATTTAGAAGGAAATAATATGTCAATTCATGTAACTAACCATTTTGTGACCAAGGGGGTGCATTTTCACCCCAAGTCAGTCTTTTAAAAATAAATCACTATGGCTTTCTCTTATGGTGTAATTTTATGATGTAAACTTTATGTATGTAAAGTTTCAGAATATGTTTTTTTTTTAATTTTCTCACATCTAAATTTATAAAACTCTAAGAAATCAAAGAAATGTTTTTTAATTTTTTTTTTTTTTTTTTTTTTTTTTTTTGGAATATTTGAACTTGGTACTTTTTTGAAAATTTCAACACCAAAAATTTGAGGATCAATTAATTTGAAAAAAAGATAATCTATCATTCCTCGGAAAATACTCGACATTACTAATGGTTTTTACAGATTTGATTAATATTAAAAAATAAGCCATCCGTAATTGCACTATGTTGCATGGGGGTGAAAATTCGGCTACCCCCCCCCCCCCCCATAGGTATCAGACGGTGCAAAATGCCTTCGACACACTTGGGGAGTAATGGAGCTCTTGTAAGGTTTTTCTGAAAATATTTTTTCTTCGTCATAATAGCTAATTGAATCTTGTTTTGTGTTGAATTCTACGCGAAACAAGGAAAAAATTAGCTGGCTGGATTTACCATTGTGGTGACTGATTTTGGAACCTATTAGTAAAGATGGTGAACTTGACCCTGCATCAAGTTGAAGAAAACAAGTAATTGTTTAACATGCCTGAATTTAAGGTTAAATTTACATAATGTTCAATTCATCTAACCATAAGTTAACCGTCCAATTTTGCAGGCGCAAAAATCAGCCACCATGATGGTAACCTTGTTAAAAATTTCTTTCTGTGAAAGATGAGATCATTAAAAAATATATTTGAGAGAAAGCACAAGATCTTTACATGTTGAGATTAAATAGGAGTAAAAGAAACATGAATAAAAAAGGTCTGGATAATCCTAAACAATATTTGTTCTACTCACTCACACACATAGTGGCGAAGCTTGTAATTGGCAACGTTACTTTTTGTCCATTCAAACCAACAGAAAAGGTCGAGTACTGCAGTGTTCGCCGCACCCCCTCTATAGTTCGATCTTTTTCATGAGTTTCAATAGCGAAAAATGTAACGTTGTCAAAGTTTACAGTTCACCACTGTTCAAATCAACCATTTGAAAGGTTATACTTTTCACTTTTTATTTTTCACGCCTCTCTGTTGTGAAAATAAGAAATGTATGACACCACCATAAATTTAATGGTAGACTATAATAAACCCATTGGGCCCATTAACTTTTTTTTTCCAAAAACAATCCCGCCCTATACTGCAATGGAAAGTGCGTGTAAGGAAAGTAGGTCATTATTTACATAGAAGACAGTGTAATCTGTAATTTATTCGAAGTTTTTTTTCCCTCTCTAGTTTTTTCTTATTTTCT
>VMOF01000013.1:22457275-22498583 GCA_011764245.1 Trialeurodes vaporariorum | reverse complement strand
CGAAATAGTGAGAAATGATAAAAAGGTAATAAATTGTCGGCCAAATAAGATTGTTCCGAGGTTTCCTGAGATGAAGGGAAAATGCGGATTTATGTGTATGATATCAGCGGTGTTAAAAGCTATTAAAAAGTTTATTTTTCGCCGATAAAGATCTTTTTATTTAAAGAAAAGTGTGTAAATTAAACCATTAATATCTATTATATAGGTATAAACCTAAATATACATATATATTGACAATGTAAATTTGATCTCGCAAAATTTAAACCTTCCTCTTAGTGGCGGCCCGTGCAATATGGCAACAATGTATGCCCTCCGTTTGAATCTATGTCTAACAATCGGTTCTTGGTGCTTCACTATCGCATCGATTGTTTTCGTAGAATCAAATGGAGGTAAAATATTGTTGCAGAATTTCACGATTGTCACTGCTTCCTCTCGAATCAGTAAGCTTTTCGGAAAAAAGCTGTGAATTTTGAACCAACTCGAAATTTGTCAAGATAAAAAGGGAATCCTCCTCTCGGTGAAAGTATTCCATGCTCCATGACGAAAATTCCGAGGGCAATTATTATATTCCCTTAACATTTCATGAAATTCCATGGGCCGTTGGTTAGAGTTCCTTTGGTCTACGACAATATATGTCTACCATTTTTTTGGTCTATCTGAAATTAGGTCTATACTTTTATTTCGTCCACAATCATTTCGTCTAATGTATCATTTGGTCCAGTAGCATTTTATGTCTACTGATTCCTCGTTCATTGGCTAATAATTATGTCTACTTACAAATAAGGTCTAATTTATTATTTTGTCTACAAACAAATCACGTCTTGGCGCTAAAAATTCTGTTGGTTATTTTTTCTACATTATCTCTTATGCCAACAAGTAAATTGGACAGTTATTCGTCTTGTATTATTATTGTATCGATTTTTGTGCAGGTAAACGGGCCCGGTCCTCACAACAATACATTTTTTTTTCAACGCAGTGCGAATGATTGGTCTACTCCTAATTCATTAGCAAATTTTGTGGACCAATTTTTTTAATAGCCGTATTTGTTTAGTAGGCATTCACATCGTGGACCAGTTTTACTGGACCAAAAGCCTGTAGACCTTTCTGTCCAGTAGACGTCCTTTATTATTAGTTCTTGTCTGTGGACCTAATGAATTAGACGTTTTGTCATTATAGACGTATTTTATTAGACCTAGTGACTGTAGTTCAATTTTTAGTGGACTAAACGGCCTGAAACCGGGCCGTTCATGAAATTTCATACGATTTTCCATGTAATTCCGTGAAATTCATGGGCCGCTCATGGAATTTCAAAAGATTTACCGTGAAATTTCATGGAATCCCATGAACGGCCCACGAAATTCCATGAAATGTTAATGAAGAATAATAATTGCCCACGGAGTTTCGGTCATGGAACACCACGAAACACTTCTACCACGGCTGACCTCTCAAATCAGCAAAGTTCCCTTCTTTTGACTGATAGATCGTAATTAAACAAGACGAATATACCCCAAAAAATTGATATTGATTTTAGTTATGAACCGCAAAATATTAAAATATTTGTATGATGCTGTAAATTTGGCCTTATCAAATTTAAATCTTCCTCTCGATTCAGTGAGCAATTCGGAAATTAATGCGAATTTTGAGCCAACTCAGATTTGTCTTAAGAAAAAGGGAATCCTCTGTTTTTTCAAATCAGAGTTTAATGTCATTAAAATGTTTTATTCAGGGCAAGAAAAGGTATCTTCTTTTGGTTGATAGAACGTAACTAAACGAAATATCTGTACCTTGATCTTTCAAAATCTATCATATATGTAGATATAAATCTACATAGTATATACATCAGACAGTATAAATTTGATCTCGCCAAATTTAATCTAAGCTTGCGTCACAAGTCAAAACAAATTAAAGTGAAAATACATTGGCTTTTGACATTCCGACAATTCAAAATGTAATCGCCACTAAAGCATACCTATCTTTTTAGTTAACAAAATTGGAACGCATGGGTCTGTTGAAAACTTTTGCAACAGCTGTAGCGTAAAATTTGGAAACTTTGTAATGCATTCATTTAAACACATGAAAAAGCTCGAATGCGAAGGTGTTCACAGAACACCCAATAATTCGATATTTTTATTGGCTTTAAATAGACACTCTACAATGTCGCCAAATTGCACGCTACGCCCCTGCTATAGAGAGGGTCTATCGTGGTGTATATGTCAGACCATAGCCGGAGCTAGGATATTGTCTTTCTCTCTCTTAGCCCATTTAAACGCATGTGTTAGAAAAGGATGTATATAGGGGCTGTCACGTGACTTCAGCCCCTCTTTCTGCCCTTTTCTAACACATGCATTTAAATGGGCTAAGAGAGAGGCTATGCATCAGACAGTGGGAAAAATCGGACTGTTATCCGAAAAATGGTACCATCGCATTCAAATGAGCAAAAAAAGAAAAAGAAAAATTCCTAGATCCGCCAATGAGTAATAACAACGCAAGTATTCGAATTTAGTCGTTCAAAAAGTGAAGAGAGAAACTTCACCTTAATTTAAACAGAGTTGCCAGATTTAAAGTTAAAAGCAGATTATTTTACATTGAGTCTTATGGGAAATATACGCGGCTTAAAGTTTCCGTACATTTGTCAACACTGGAACTACAGCAATTTTCTTTTGAAATGTTCCAAGTTCCACACTTTGCGTTCATTAATACCTTAATTAATGGGTCTGTTGCAAACTTTCTGCTTTGCCATTTTATGGGGGTCGAACCCCTTGTAAAATCACGTGAAAATCACACAGAAAGCATCAAAGAGTCTTAAAATCCACTCATGAACCCTCCAAAGGCGTTTTAAGAGACATTCAATAGGACGCAGCCAAAAGAGAGGATCAGATTGGGGGATTCCCATCTAATTGCATCATTCTCTGTGATGGATCACTTTTCTCAGCATAGGAAGTTGCGATTAGATGGGACCCCATTGTATGACTAGCTTAATGGGGCTGTTGCACTCTGCTATAAGCAATTTAACAGTCGATTCTGCTGCAAGAACCTCCAAAAATAACGATGGCAGCACTATAAAAACTTCCAAAATCCACTCCTAAACTCAATAAACGCTTTTATTTGCGCGAGCGTAATGGTTGAGTAGGGTAGTAATAATGGGAGATTCCTATCATAATTTCGTCACTCTCTCTATGCTGACACGGATGATTCACAGAATTATTAGTCATCAGAGAAGTGATCCACATCCGACGAATGGTACCGTGACATCTAGTGACACCGGTGTCAAATGAAAGTCAAAGTCTTATTGGCAACTTCTTGATGGCGTAATGGTATATATTGTTAGAAGGGAATCTCCCATTATTACTGCCATAATCCACCATTAAACTCGCGCAAATAAAAGCGTTTATTGAGTTTAGGAGTGGATTTTGGAAGTTTTTAGTGCTGCTATTGTTATTTTTGAGGTTTTTACACCAGAATCGACTATTAAACCGCTTATTGCAAAAGTGTGCAACAGCCTCATTGGCGCTCATGCTAATGACAGAGATCTTAGAATTTTGTTTAAATGAGCATTTTATTGAGTTTTCAGGAGTCTTTGTAACTTCATGATGCTCCAAACGTTATTTTCAAGGGCTTTCACGTGAAAATAGACTCCCTCTATCGGTGCATCTTGCATTGGCGGACCTTGTATGGGGCTTTGGAAGCGGAAGCCCCGGAGGGTCAGTTGCATGAGTCTGATTTTCTGCAATTTGTGTTCATGAAATGATAATACAATCCAAGCTGAAACAGTAGTGAGTCACCGTTTGTTCCTAAGTCCAATAGATCTCGAGTTGTGCGGACAATTACAAACGATCAAAAATACATTATTTCTTATGAGAGATATGCCTCATGACGTCACTAGGCATACCGGTTTTTGCAACTTTACAAAGCTTTATCCACAGAACCAATATTCAAAATGATAAAAGAAAAAATACCTGTCCCCTTATTTTCCCCCTAATTTACGAAAATGAATTTAAAAAAAATGCATGCAACTGACCCACACGTGGTTTTTCAGTTTTTGTTAGGCTGCTTCGAGCCCCATCCATATGTCTCCGATGCAGACAGCTTCCGAGAGGTTGCGCGTTCCGATGCGTTCGTCGACACAACCACCTTCATCGAACAGTTCATGAAACGGATGTCGTCGCACACGGTCCTCTTTGCTCCAAGACGATTCGGAAAAACGACCGCTGTGGCGATGCTGAAGGATTTCTTTCAGCTACCGGTGGACAACGAAGGAAGAATCTTGAACGCCAGAGATACGGTCGCTTTCCGCACGTTTGACAAACTGAAGATCCGCACGGCACCAGGACGTTTCTTCGAGCGACATTTCGCCAACTACTCGGTCATTCATGTTAATCTTGGAGATTTGGAGATGGACTCGATGGAGTCTTTCACGTTTTCTTTCCGCCGAATGATGAACAGGTAACAATCAGTTGCAATAGATTTTCCATTTTTTAAGTATGCAATTTTTGAGCACCAGCAAGCCGATCTTTGAAATGATTAGATAAGGCTGGTAGACTGGATAAATGGAGGGCTGCTATTGGTCCCTTTAAAGAGTTTATCAAACATTAGATCTCTTTAACCAAGTATCCATCCGCTAAATTCGATAAGCTATCGGCTGCTTGAAAGAAACCGATAAAAGCAGATAGCTTATCAAATGTAGCGGAGGGATACTTGGTTAAAGAGCTCTACTGTTTGATAAACTCTTTAAAGGGACCAATAGCAGCCCTCCATTTATCCAGTCTACCAGCCTTATCTAATCATTTCAAAGATCGGCTAGCAGAACAATCGGCTATGTCTAGGCATTGGAAGTCGACACTGAGAGAAATTAAACTTCTTTAAAAAACAAGGAAACACATTTATTTGTGACAGTTTTCCTTTTGTGAAGTAAAGTTCTTTGACGTGAAGGAGAATCACTGTCACAACAAGGAATCTTTTACTTATAGCGGCAGAAATTTTCCTTGGGTTAAAGGAATTACCCCTTAGTCAATCTTTCACAGTGCAGTTTCTTTAACACAAACGAAATACACCTTGGATTAAAGAAAAAATTCTCTCAGCGGAGTGTTATGAAAAACACATTTGATCGTTTAACCTTGCCCTAGCTACTTAGGCTTGCTTGCAAAATCACATGAGAATGGGACAATGACAATGAAGATCTGAAATTAGGTGAATTTTACAAAGTAACTGAAAGTACTTGATGAGCTAAGAACAAATGTGCCTTTATCCAGCGACAGTTAACGAGAAACTTGACTGAGTATACCACAAGGAAGAACGGCCAAATCTTAAAATCCTGGACCCATAGCGTCACTCATAGACAGTCTTAACTATCGCATTAACGTAAAAGTAAAAGATAAGCCCGCTGATTTCTGAACGTTGTCTCTGAAGTGAAAAAGATCTTATTGGTCCATTTAATTTTCTGAATAGGTACCAACCTAATAAAAGAAGAGGAAAATGGTTCCGTGTCGAATGGACTCCGACCCGATTTTCACACTAGCTCCATCTTCGAGATTCACTTTGAAATTCTTGTTTTTGAAATAAAAAGAAAATTCACTCACCTCTAGTGAAATATCAACAGCCAAGTTTTAGCTGAGGCTCTTTTTGTACAGAAAATGCAACTTACCTGGAACAAATAAACACATAAAAAACATTAAAATAAAAATTTATAACGAACGAAGATACAAAAACATTAACATTGATCTAAAAAAGGTATGCATTAAGTATGACTCCATAGTTTTAGTTTCTTTAAGGAAAAGAAGTCAGTTAACAGATGATTAGCCGTAGGAGATCACTGTAAAAAGTTTCCTCGGAAATAGTAAAACTGAAACTTAAAGAATTAAACAATAATTAAATATCACAAGCGATGTTATCATCAAAATGCGATTTTTCTTGTCTTGGTACTTTCACAGATTTATTATTAAGGAGGAAATGTATGAAAAATGCTTTTTCTCTCTTATTGCACGAAGAAGTCTAAATTTCTCTTTCTAAATTCACATAGATAAAGAAATGGGAAAATGTTTTTGTTATTGTGCTGGTTGCATCATAGTTCCCTCATTCAAACTTATTGGGGACAGTGTTGGGCAAAAATTATATTTTGAATAATCATGAATAATTAACTAAACTTATTTACATTATTTTCATGTTATTCCTATTTAACACTACCATAGTATATTCATCGGTGATAAGATGGATGAATGGTAGTGTTAAATTTCGATTTACTAATTATTGGGATAACTTGGGAATCATGTAAATAATTATTTATGATTATTCAAAATATAATTTTTCCCAGCACTGATAGGACGATAAAAATCGGTTTTGATATCTCAGGCTAGGATGGTTCAAATAGGTGGTGTTATGACTTGAATGAAAGCGTATATTGTTTCCTTGACTGCAGTTCTCTGAATTTTCGATTTTTTATTACTTTTAATTCAGGACAATAATTAAACTTTAAATAACCGTGGGATAGGAAACTGGATATTTAAAAAAAGACTGGTGGGACAAATTGCAGTAACAGCTATCTAAAAACTCACAAAATTGATCTTTTAAATTCTGTTCTCAGGCTTTTCGCTGGTCACCCATATCTCATCAACAGCACGCAACTCACAGCGACCGACAAGCTCCGAGTCGAGGACTACGGATATCCGCGCTCACGAATGACGATAGACACCCTCTCTAAAGGCGGTCGCCTCCTTGCCAACTACCTTTACAAACATTCCAAACGAAAGTGCATCGTGCTCATCGACGATTACGACTTACCAGCCGTCAATGTCATGCTAAGCAAAGAAGCTGACGACGACTCAGTCGTCACAGATATGTTCCAGTACATCTCGAAATTCATCGCCGGCTTCGTCAAAGACAATGTTGATAACGTCTTCGGTTCCCTACTAACCGGCGCTCTCAGAGCGGGCAGTGTTTACACAAACGAGGCAAACAATCTCGATTTCGTTCAAATCTTCGACGATCAAAGGATCGCTGAATGTTTCGGCTACACCAGCGATGACGTTGAGACACTACTCGAAAGATTCGTGATGCATCGACAAGATCAATACGATACTATAAAACGAATGTACAGTGGTTACTGCGTAAAAGACAGCAAAGAAAAATTATACAATATGTATGCAATCACAGAATTTCTCAAGTCTGGTGGAGATTCTTCCTCGCCCCATTGGAAAGGACCCAACGAAGTAAGGAAAAATTTCAGACAAGCTTTTCAGTCAGACGTATTTGGTCAAGTTGTCGAGAAATCTCTTGACCTTGAAGTTCCAATAGTTCTGAGACTAAATTACAAAAGAGAGAATATATTCGAATTCCGGTCGTTGATTTCAGGCCGGCTGGCTTTGAAAAACGACTCGAAGAAATACGAGCATATGATGTTCCAATATCTACTTGAGAATGGTTTTTACACAATCACAGAGCGGGCTGCGTCGAATGCCGTTAAAATCATCGTCCCGAATCGTGAGGTCAAAGGCCAGGTAGAGCGTTTTATTTACTCGAAACATTTCTTCAAAGCAAAGTTCCAGATACCTGAGAGCACTCTCGTAGAATATGTAGCCTCGATCGATAAGTTGGACGAGAATCGGGCTAGTTATATCCGTCTTCTTAAAGCTATTGAAAGGATCTTTGAGAAGAACACGCCGGAGAGGGAGACGGAATTTCAAGGTCCGCTGTTGATTTATCCTTCGTTGTGCGTGGAGACGTTCAAGGAAGTTTTCTCGGAGCACGACCCTCAGAGACAGAACGGCGATGGGATTTTTTTGAGGAGGCATGACGAAGCTTGCGTCGTCATCGAGCTGAGGATCAATCAAGAGACCTCACACGAGGCACTCAGACAAATTGTTGATAACAAGTATTTCGAGAGTAGATTGAAAAAACATCAACCGCTCGTGAAGGTTTTCGTTGGTGTCTACATTGATAAGGAAGGGCATTATACGTTAAGCTATCTATGGAACTCGGATGATCTTTCAGATTCGAAACATATCTATAATGACAAGTTGAAACCGACTACGGAAGCCGAAGTTGTATGAATCTCTCAAGTGCATCAAAGATGATTTAAACAACGGGTATCCAACAATCACAACAACATCGGCTGCAACTAGCGATGACAAAACTCGCGTTGGGCTCCAAACTATCTCATCCAATATCCCTTGACCCTCATGCAAAGCCATCTCTTTCTATATAGTGTCAAAATTAGAATACATAGCCTCGTTTCAGTAAATTACTACCAGAATCGCATAAATATTACTCAAAAAATTCGTTTCTGCCATAAAAAAAACCACAAAAATGCCTCTGTATACTATTTTAGCGGTGAGATTGAAATAACATAGGGGTTACATAAGACTGAGAGACATAGTTTGGATCGCTCAACGAATTTTTTCACCGGATAACGTCATCTCTAAAACTGTCAATAGCAAAGACCTATAACTATGAGTATGGAGGGGTTTATGTCTCGTTCTAAGTCCTGTCCCTAATTGCGGCAGCGTCGATGGAGGGTTTGTTTGCCTCTTATTTTTTAACCTCAAATCAAAAATTTGTAATTAATTCAACTGAAACTGTCTATTTAAACGAAAGTAAATGTGTGTTAAGAGTGTCTAACTGGACACAGAATATTAATGAAGCTATCCAAGTGAGAAAATTCTGCTTGTTTCTGTCATGTGTCAGTTTTTTTTTTATCGAGTAAATCCTTCGAAAAGAAATAGTTTTATCGATTTCTGTGTCCAGATAGCCGCTCCAAAATGAGACTTTTGTCTTATTGTTTGTTCCAAACCAATTTCAACTTTCAACAACAACAATTCATCACAACTTTTGTTTTAAACTTGTAAGGTTAAAAAGTAAAGAGGCCCAAACAAACCGAGCCCAAGTAAAAATCTCGGTTTATGTTTTCTCACGCGTAAATTAAAAAGTTTCTAATAAAAGACAATAGATTCGTTTGGAACTGAAGCGAATCACATCGCCAAATCTTTTTAAATACATATTTTATGGGAATATAAATTAGCAACTTCATTGAAGACGAAAACATTTTTTTTGTACGAGTATAGAAGGGCAGAATTGGGCAAACGGGGTAGTATTCTAGTCTCTAGGGGCTTCACCATTTCTATGATTTTTGATGATTTCGGCCATTTTGTGGGAGTTTGCAGGATTTATTATAACGTCATCACTTGAGAAAGGTTCCTGATTAAAAAGGGGCTAAGACAGTAAAGGGGGGATAAAGGGGGATGTTTCTCGTTAGTCTTCTCGTCAGGGCTGCACCTGTGGAAGCTCTCAGAGGAGGGGTTGGTGTTTTTGATTTAGTTGTCATTTTTGTAACACTGTACAAAGGGTAGGTAGTATCTTCATTTAAGTTTACTTTCTCAAGGGCAGAGTTATACGAGTCCGTAAAATAATTTTTTAACATTCCACTGATAATTCTTGATTCTCTATTCCATGTGGCCTTGTCCGCAGGGTGCCTTGATCGTCACTATCTATTATGACAAAATCACTTTGGGAAAATTTGCTTACAAATCGTATGGGAATATTTTTGGGTACATACTTGGTCTTTATTTGAAGTTTCTCAAAATGGCCAAAACATATCTCTGTCCCTGTCTTTTGCACTGTTTTAAATTAAATTTTGTAATTTTTTTAAGGCGGAGATGAGAGGAATGTTTCAAAATAAATCAATGTTTCCATTCTGATTGTGTTATTTTGAGCCAGTGAGAAAAGGTCGGTCAAATAGACGAAAACCATCGAACAACTAGTAATTTTTCATCTTCTTCTTTTTTTCAAACTGTCCAAATAAAATAAGAGACGTAGAAAAATATCTTTGATTGTGCCGTGCATACATTTTATAATTGTAAATGACAAGATTTGAGTACTGTGTACTTATACCTATTAATGTAAATAAATAAATTGGATTCCTTGATTTGAATCATTCTGTTTTATCACTTCAAAATGCTTCTTGGAGGATTTTTCAGATATAGCGAATGAAAATGTTAGGTTATCTTTCGGCATACTTCCAGAAGGTACAACACAAAAACTCTCAGAGACTCGACAGTTTTAGGATGGTTCAAAGTTAGTTGATGAATGTAAGAAGGAAACCTTTGAAGAGGAAACTTTCTTTCGGTATCGATAGTATCTACGTACAGTTGGGGACTAAAAAAAAATGATTGAAATTACTTTTCTCCTCGACTATACATACTTAGTCAATGTTGTCGTAGAACGGATCTGTTGCAAATGTCTGCAATAAATAAACGAAAAAAAGGACCCCTTTTTCGGAAAAACTCCGTCAGATATGAAACGTGCCAATTTTGTAACGAATGTTCTGTTTTTCCATACAGGAGCAGAGGGGTAAATGCCCTCCCCCGAAACGCCCTTGTTCTCCATGTATTTTCACTCAATATTTAAGGGGATTCTTCTCAACGTTAGGGAGCAAAATAATAATTAGCAAGGATTAAACAAATTCCTATACATTCTTAAAAATACGAATTGAATTTTCGTTGTATAATTATTGAGGTTACATTTAACTTTACTATTCTATTGAACCGTATATTATCAAGAGCCTGAATTCCTCTGATACCGACGGAAAAATACTCTGTATAGTTAAAAATTCATGTCGCAGCGTCAACCATTCATTTTCCTCTGTATAACTGGTATAGGTACTTTCAAACAAGCAAAGAAAATAAGAGAAAACTAGAGAGGGAAAAAAAAACTTCGAATAAATTACAGATTACACTGTCTTCTATGTAAATAATGACCTACTTTCCTTACACGCACTTTCCATTGCAGTATAGGGCGGGATTGTTTTTGGAAAAAAAAAGTTAATGGGCCCAATGGGTTTATTATAGTCTACCATTAAATTTATGGTGGTGTCATACATTTCTTATTTTCACAACAGAGAGGCGTGAAAAATAAAAAGTGAAAAGTATAACCATTCAAATGGTTGATTTGAACAGTGGTGAACTGTAAACTTTGACAACGTTACATTTTTCGCTATTGAAACTCATGAAAAAGATCGAACTATAGAGGGGGTGCGGCGAACACTGCAGTACTCGACCTTTTCTGTTGGTTTGAATGGACAAAAAGTAACGTTGCCAATTACAAGCTTCGCCACTATGTGTGTGAGTGAGTAGAACAAATATTGTTTAGGATTATCCAGCCCTTTTTTATTCATGTTTCTTTTACTCCTATTTAATCTCAACATGTAAAGATCTTGTGCTTTCTCTCAAATATATTTTTTTAATGATCTCATCTTTCACAGAAAGAAATTATTAACAAGGTTACCATCATGGTGGCTGACTTTTGCGCCTGCAAAATTGGACGGTTAACTTATGGTTAGATGAATTGAACATTATGTAAATTTAACCTTAAATTCAGGCATGTTAAACAATTACTTGTTTTCTTCAACTTGATGCAGGGTCAAGTTCACCATCTTTACTAATAGGTTCCAAAATCAGTCACCACAATGGTAAATCCAGCCAGCTAATTTTTTCCTTGTTTCGCGTAGAATTCAACACAAAACAAGATTCAATTAGCTATTATGACGAAGAAAAAATATTTTCAGAAAAACCTTACAAGAGCTCCATTACTCCCCAAGTGTGTCGAAGGCATTTTGCACCGTCTGATACCTATAGGGGGGGGGGGTAGCCGAATTTTCACCCCCATGCAACATAGTGCAATTACGGATGGCTTATTTTTTAATATTAATCAAATCTGTAAAAACCATTAGTAATGTCGAGTATTTTCCGAGGAATGATAGATTATCTTTTTTTCAAATTAATTGATCCTCAAATTTTTTGGGGTTGAAATTTTCAAAAAAGTACCAAGTTCAAATATTCCAAAAAAAAAAAAAAAAAAAAAAAAAAAATTAACAAACATTTCTTTGATTTCTTAGAGTTTTATAAATTTAGATGTGAGAAAATTAAAAAAAATACATATTCTGAAACTTTACATACATAAAGTTTACATCATAAAATTACACCATAAGAGAAAGCCATAGTGATTTATTTTTAAAAGACTGACTTGGGGTGAAAATGCACCCCCTTGGTCACAAAATGGTTAGTTACATGAATTGACATATTATTTCCTTCTAAATTTGACCAGTAATGTTTCGTTGGGAACCAAGCGCAAAATATCGAAATTCAGAGCATGGCGTCATCAGTGAGTTTATTAAGACTCAAAGAGCGTCTCTCGAAGAAAAGGAGGTGACCGCACCTTCAAAACTCACAAACGCAAAAACTAATACTACACAGAAAAAAAGACAGGTGGGATTTAACATCTGCGCAGCTGATTTTGGAGTCTGCTATCAAGTATGGTAAATGTAACGTACCTTGTGGTAAATTAAGATAACATGTCGGTACATTGCACTACAAAGGTACGTTAGATTTACCATATTCCTTCACTGCGCGTTTTTTTTTTTTTTTTTTTTTTTTTTTTTTAAACCAAATGTTTCTATTCAGTGTAGTATGGGGTGCTGAAACAGGAAAAAATAGTGAATCTTTTTTGTTTCATTATTTTTCACAGATGAGTGGCTGTAAATTAATTTTAATTAGGAACAAAGACTTTAAAAGTGTATTTAAACATTTAGGAACAGAAATATGCACGTTAGGTCATATATTCAACAATTAATTTACAGCCTCTCATCTGTGAAAAATAACGAAACAAAAAATATTCACTATTTTCCCTATTTCACCCATACTACACTGAATAAAAATATTTGGTTAAAAAAAAAAAAAAAAATCGCGCACTGAAGGTCTGAAGGGATATGATGGTAAAATTTACCTTATACTTTGTAGCAGACTCTGAAATCAGCTATACGGATGGTACATTCTACCAGTCTTTTTTTTCCGTGTATGGCCAACATCGGAGATTGGAAGCAAACTATGGTCAAATGAACTATGGGGTCGAAAAATACTAACCTCCCCCCCCCCCCCCCCCCGTGAAGTCAAAAGGTTAAAATTAACGTATAGTGTGAAGATTATTCGGCCTTCGATCCGACAACCATGGTCAGAATAGCTTAAGCGCAAAGCTGTTGGGAACTGCGAGGTCTTCTTTTTGAAACCGCTTGAGTCGAGACCCTTTAATGGCGGGACATTCAAACGGTGCATTCGTGGAGTTTCATTCATTCGCCCTCCCTCTGCCACTCAACTCAAACACCGCCGTTAACTTAATGGAGCGTAACCGCTAAAATCTCCCTCGCCCAACATTTTTATCCGGTCCTTTCGCAGCGCGAGAATGCGAGATCAACGTTACGATCTCGTTTGAAATTCTACAGACCGTCTTACTGAAACGACTTTATCGATCAAAATCGGACCCAACGATTCTAAACAAACGCGTTTGATTCCGTGTAATTTCTACGTGAAAGGATTTTCAAATGGAACTCATTATCAGTTAAGACGAAATGTTTTTAAGGAAAAACATTGTCTAATGTCTAATGACCGATTCTTTGGTGTTTTTACAAAAAAAAACGTAAGGCAATGTGTCTGAAGGAAACTTTTACTACAGCTATTTATTTACAGGGGGTGTATTCTGGTGTACAGTCACTTGGAAATAACGTTTGGGAGCACTTGAAAGTTCCAAAATTGACTCACTGTTTCTACGTGAAAGGTGTTTCAAACGGAACTCATCATCATTTAAGACGCGGAGTGTTTCAAAAAAAAAAACAAAACAAAACTTGTCAAATGACCAATTCTTGGGTGTTTTTACAATAAGTTGTTTTACCTTAAATCAAAATCAAAATCAAACAAAGGCGAAATCAAAAGTATTCACGTTTGATTTCGCGTAATTTCTACGTGAAAGGAGTTTTAAACGGAACTCATTATCATTTACTTCAGACGCGGAGTGTTTTTTTTTTTTTTTTATAAAAAAAAAAAATGTCAAATGACCAATTATTGGGTGTTTTTACAATAAGTTGTTTTAACTTAAATCAAAATCAAAATCAAGATTTAACACTCTATATCGCTGTGTAGCAAAAGTTTGCAACAGACCCATTGAAGAATTCTTCGCTAAAAGAGGGTATAAAACAGTGGGTGTGCTATAGTGCCCGAAAAATCTGATTTCAAAATATATTCTTCTGTCGGTAAGAAGTGTTGGATTGGGTTTTCTGAGTCATCTGAAGATTACTCACTTATATACTATTGAGCACGAGCACACCCACTATTATATGTATACCCCTTTACCGAAAAAGTTTTCAATTGAGAAATTGCAGAAAGGCATCGCGGAAGTCCGAAACAGATGCTTTCCTGAACTGCTTCCGAACGGACTTCAATAATTTGCATTAATATTTCCAGGAAATATACACATGCTATTAGGCAATAACCTCCTACATTATTATTCTTTTTTTTTTCTTTTTTTAACTATTAAAGTGTTTTAATGTATGGTTAGCAGTCAAATATTGGTGGACACTGTACTACACATAACAGAGACAAATAGAGACGGAGCACTAACTTGCTGCAGCAGAGGCACTCTGAATTTTCGCGGATTCAACAAAACAACAGTCAACGTCACACGGTGTTGAATGGTGAGCACCCTTTTCTTCACTTCCCGCCCCCCCCGTGCTTTTCGAATGTCACCGTTCAACACCGTGCGACATCAAAAGGTGTTGACTGTTGTTTTACATGTTATTTTGTTGAATCTCCGAAAATTCAGTGTGCCTCAAATCTTCCCTATATATTTCAGCGTAGTGCTCCGTCTCTATTTGCGTCTCTGGAAAATTAAGTGTGCCTCAAATCTTCCCTATGTATTATAGCGAAGTGCTCGATCTCTATTTGTCTCTGATACATAGAGTCCTTTTAAACAAGAGTTCTACTGCAAGGAGTATACATACGCTCTCTGAATTTGAAAGGAGTCGACCGAATAAACAAACTTGAAGGTTAGGTGCGACGCGACGCACAGTGGAGCGAGTCAATGGAAGAGGTCGGACATGGCGTTGCAACTTTAAATTAGTTTATCTTTGTTAATACGTAACGCAGAAGTTTGAAAGTAATTTTATCGGTTTTATCGTAAAATTTCCTACTAGAATCACCCTATATAGTCTGTTGTTTGACTGTAAAAACATTAAAATTTGCATTTTTAGTCCATATAATCTATGTCCGACTCCTCCCATTGACTCGTCCCACTGTGCGACGGTGGGCCAGAGACAAATGAGACCCATCATCAGTAGGCGGCTGTTTGTTATTGAGGCCGGTGATTTTCGACCGTGTTGCCAGACAAAGCCGTAGCCAGGAATTTGTCTTTTCTCTCTCTCTCTCTCATCCCATTTAAACATGTGTGTTAGAAAAGAACAGAAACAGGGGCTGAAGTCACGTGACAGCCCCTGACCCCCTATATCCATCCTTTTCTAACACATGACTTTATATGGGCTAAGAGAAAGACAATGTCCTGGCTACTGGATACGACGCAATGTCCAAGGTTGAAACTCATCGACCCTGATGGAATAAAGGTAAGGGGCTAAAGTGCCGCAGTGAACACCTCCTTCTGCAACTCGAACTCCAAACAATGGCACAGCGTAAAATTTGGCAATGTTGCAGTTGGTCCATTTAAACAGCCTGTGAAAAAGATCGAAGTATTCGGTGTTCGGTGAATACCCTCGAATTCGACCTTTTCCATGGGTTTAAATGGATTCATTTCAACGCTGCCAAAGTTCACGCTTCGCCTCTGCCTCCAAAGGAAGTGGTAAAATCACTTTCAAATAGGCTGTCCCATTCGTCCAAGCCGTCTCATATTGGGTATCATAAACGTCCTATGTCCCTCTCAGTATAGTGGAAGTATAGAAGCTTCCTGGGTGTATGGACGAAAAAATGCCCACTGCTTCAAGTTTGGGTGAAAGAAGGGGAAGAAAATGGCCAACATAGTCCATAGACCTTTCGCAAGGAGAAAAAGTTATATTTGGGGCTACCAGAATTACTTCAACGTAATAGTTAAATGTTCATTCGCGTATCCTTAACTAGATTTCTGGTAATATTCAAAATACATTTTTCGTTGAAACCAACAATATCTTCAGACACCAGAATTTACATTTAACTATTCCGTAGAAGTAATTCTGGTAGCCCCTAATATAAATTTTTCTCCGTGCGTTGTGAAAAATTTGATGTCCGGAGGAAGGGTATATCCCCTTTTTCCGGGCACCACTCCCTTTATTAGTGTTTAGCGTTTTTCACTGTATTGCATACTGAAAAAAAAAGTGCTGAATTCAACTCTTTTTTTGTTGAAAGTATGGACACTATTTAATAACTGTTAGTTTGACTGTTTATAGAAGTTAAATTATACCTCCGTGCCGAGTTAATTTAATTTAACTAATTTAAACAGTCCAACAGCTTTTAAGTGGTGTCCATAATTTTAACTAAAAAAGAGTTAAATTCAGCTCTTCTTTTTTTCAGTGTGCTCTCTGATGAACTCTATAGCTATAGCCTCTTAATCTTTTGACGGGATGCGGTACGCACTCCACATGCGCAACATTTTATGATGTAACATGGGATCCAATGGAATTTACATACCATTTTGAAAATAAAATTGTGTGACCCATCAAAATTCTTAGAAAATTTTCCTCTTATGAATGGTCTAAAAAAATCTTAAATATAAAGTCAAATCCCGAAATGTGTGTTAGAAACAGAGCTGCCGTTTTGCGTATAATCAATGCTATTTTTCAATTCACCGATGATTCCACCGGTTGAGAAAAGATTACACAGTTCAGTTCAGTGCATGACTATAATAAACTAAAATACTCGCATCTGCAATCTTTCCTCAACCGGTGGAGTCGTCGATAAGTTTAAAAAACTTGCGGATATTTTAATTAATCAACAGGGGTTTCCACCGATTAAGGAAAGATTACAGATCAGAGTATTTTCGTGCATTACAGTCATACACTGAACTGAACTATGTATAATCTTATCTCAACAGGTGGAATTATCGGTGAATTGAAAAATAGCATTGATTATACGCAAAACGGCAGCCCTGGTTAGAAAGGGTTAACGGAAAATTTGACAACCCAGTCGCCGAAAAGCGCTAAATTTATAGGAAATTACTTGCGGGTATTTTCACCGCGGATCGCTGTGATCGACAAAGCGGAAGAGGGAAATTAATAATGAGGCCCCCTGTCTCGGGATCTCCAGGGCCACACGGTCATCACACCACCGCACCGCACGCACGTAGGACGATCAAAATTAACTTTCACTTCCCTTTCACAGGGTTGTACCAGCGATCTGCCTGAGGGAACAAACCTCCCCCTCCCCCTCAACTGTTACAACTCCCTCTCCCCCTCGCCCGTCACAAATCCCTCTCCCCTATAAACAACCCTCACACGTTCAACCCCATCCCCCCCCCCCCCCACCAGCGTTCACAAGTTCCAGTCCCCCTACCATCGATCCCGGAATTGCGACGTTTTCCGCGCACGGAATGGACTTGAAAAGTTAACTCAGCGTGAAATCCTTCGTCAATGATTGAGATGGATGCAAGACAAATGGGATGGCGGAGGCGGAGGCGGGAAAGGCGGAGTTAGGAGATTGATTGATAGAGAGAGAAAGAGGATAAGGATCGGATATGGACAGAAGGAGAGGGAGAGGGAGAGTGAGAGAGAAGAAGTGGGAGAGGGAGAGAGAGAGAGAGAGAGAGAGAGAGAGAGAGAGAGAGAGAGAGAGAGAGAGAGAAAAAATGCAGTTTATTTAAGACGCAAATACCAAAACAGAATACTTAAAAGAACGAACACATACAGAAAAAAATCAAAAAAATACAAATTATATTAGTATTTGCGTCCAAGAGAGAGAGAGAGAGAGAGAGAGAGAGAGAGAGAGAGAGAGAGAGAGAGAGAGAGAGAGAGAGAGAGAGAGAGAGAGAGAGAGAGAGAGAGAGAGAGAGAGAGAGAGAGAGAGAGAGAGAGAGAGAGAGAGAGCGAGAGAGAGAGGGAGTGAGAGAGAGACATAGTGAAAGAGAGAGAGAGAGAGAGAGAGAGAGAGAGAGAGAGAGAGAGAGAGAGAGAGAGAGAGAGAGAGAAATGTAGTTTTTTTAAGACGCAAATACCAAAACAGAATATTTAAAAAAGAACGAGTACATACAAAAAAAAAAATAAAAAAAATACAAATTATATTAGTATTTGCGCCCAAGAGAGAGAGAGAGAGAGAGAGAGAGAGAGAGAGAGAATTTATTTGCCATAATATTACAATGGAGAGAGAATGAGAGGGAGAGGTGGAAGAAGAGAGGGTGGTAGTTCCAAAAGGAGATTGCGGAGAGGAATAAAGAGAGAAATATTAACACAATGGTCCTGGAAAATAAGATCCTTCTAAATAACAGGTGTGTTCATTCGAAAAAATGAATAAATGATTGAATGGGGCTGTTGCACACTTTTGCCATTAGCGATTCAATAGTCGAATCTGGTGTAAAAAACCTCCAAAAAAACGATGGCAGCACAAAAAAAAATTCCGAAATCCACTCCTAAAATCGATAAACGCTTTCATTTGCGAGGGCGTAATGGTGGCGAGGGGAGTAACAATGGGAGATTCCCCTCTAACAAATACGGGAGCTTCATCAAGAAGTGACCAATAAGAGACGACTCTCATTTGACACCGGTGTCACTAGGTGGTGAGGTACCATTTATCGGGTGGATCATCACTCTGAAAGACTAATTACTCTGTGAATCATCCCTTTTCAGCATAGAAAGAGTGACGAAATTTAAAATAGGAATCTTCTATTGTTTCTGCCCTCGGCACCATTACGCCCTCGTAAATGAAAGCGTTTATTGAGTTAAAGAGGGATTTCGGAAATTTTTTGTGCTGTCATTGTTTTTTTTTGAGGTTTTTACACCAGAATCGACTGTGAAATCGCTTATAGCAAAAATGTGCAATAGCCCCATTGGGAGGCCGATTGTTGACGCTAGTATCGTAGTTAGATCGAGATTTGACAAAGACGTTATACGCTTATATGTGCAACGAGTGTCTGTTGAAAAAATTTTGCTACAATGTTGGGAAGGGTCTACTCTGGTATGTATTGAAACCATCGAAATTCTCAAAATCCACTTACATACTCAAGCAATGCGTTTAACGAAATTTAAAGATGGCGCTCAAACGAGCGCGGGTCACAATAAGGAAGTCCCGTCTTTTCACATTTTTCTATAGAAAAAAAGTGATTCATCGTATATATGTATAGAGAAAGCTGCAATGGGGCAGTTGCAAGGGGCTAAATCTAAAAAGTTGTATTTTTTTTAAGGAAAATGAAAGTACTGGATGAGCTGAGAACAAAGAGCCTTTGGTTTCTAATCAAGTTCCGTTTTCCGGAGATTAGATTTTTGGGCCCCGAGTAACATTGTTTTAAATGGGAATTCTGCGTACACAATTTTTTACAACTTTACACGTGTATGTTTCTTCGAATCCGGACTCTTAGGAAAAAACCAGAGGCACCATTGTTCTCAGCCTATCATGTACTATCATTTTTTTCAAAAAAACACACAATTTTAGACCCTTGCAACTGCCCCATTAGATGGAACTTCGCATTCGAAACTTTTTAAATGTATTCAGAAAAAATGTCCGCAAAAATTTAAAAATTGGGTTGACATTATTTTAAAATTTTTCATCACTGTGAGAAGGATTGGCAAAGATTTTCGGTGCTAGGAAAAGGTTGAATTGAAAGTCCGAGTTAGGCAAGAGAAAAGGAGAAATGAAAACACAAGGGTGGAGGGGAGGGAAGGGGGTTAAGGTGAGTGGCTGCAGGCTGGTTCGAGGAAAGAGATTTACGGTGGAGAGGTAAGCCGGGTAAGCGAGGAGAGGTAAGTTTCAGTCACAATATAACGTCGTACAATAAGTCGAAAAACAGCAAACAGTGGCGAGGCATGCAATCTGGCAACGCCTCTTTCCCCCCTTTAAACACATTAAAAAGGTCGAAATGCCTGGTCATCGCCGATGACTGAAGCGTTCGACACTTTTAGTGAATTTAAATGGAGGAAATACATTGTTGCCAAATTTCACGCCTCGCCACTGACAGCAACATTTCCGTGCGATTACAGTTATTGAATATTCTTTTGCAATCGGAGCTCTGCAGGCTGATTCTGCTCGTTTGGACGAGACGAGACGAGATAGCGAGAATCGACCAATCAAGTGCGTTTAAATAGAGTCACGTGACAGATTTGAAGTCATTCGAGGAGTGGACCGATCGGACCAGAGTAATGAATTTGAAAAGAATGACTCAGATCAAGGTTATAGATTAAAGAGGTATGCTCAATTGACTTCGCGCCTTAAATTCACTAGCGCGAAGTTCAAAATCCAGATCCAAGATGGCCGACAACAGCAGAGAACATTGTACACTCTTTCCAGAAAACATCGGACTATTTTCTGCTTTTCTGGAGAGGGAGCTCAATGTTTTCTGGAAAGAGTATACAATGTTTTCTGCTTTTGTCGGCCATCTTGAATCTGGATTTTGAACTTCGCGCTACTGACTTTAAGGCGCGAAGTCAGATGAGCATACCTCTTTAATATATAACCTTGGACTCAGATCCCGTCGATCCACTCCTCAAATGACTTCAAATCTGTCGCGTGACTCTATTTAAACACATTTGATTGGTCGATTCTCGCTATCTAGTCTCGTGTCGTCCAAACGAGCAGAATCAGCCTGCTGGAGCTGGAGCTGCTCCGGCCCAGGGCTTCGATCGCAATAACTCAAACTGTGATCATGGAAAATAACTTCTGCCTGTGCTAAAACATCTTGAATTACTTAATGAATAGTAAATTTTAGTTCGGAAAGTATTATTCATTGTTCTCTCCAGGAGAAAGTGCACATTTCAATGTTGATTGTGGAGTGTGGCTCCGGCTCGGCTCCGAATCCCTGATGATGATAAATGGTAACCAGGGCTGCCGTTTTGCGTATAGTTAATGCTATTTTTCACTTCACCGATGATTCCACTGGTTGAGAAAAGATCACACAGTTCAGTTCAGTGGATTACTGTAATGAAATAAAATACTCGCATCTGTAATATTTTCTCAACCGGTGGAGTCATCGATGACTTTAAAAAACTTGCGGATATTTTAATTAATTAACGGAGTTTCCACCGATTAAGGAAAGATTTTAGATCATAGTATTTTCGTGCATTACAGTCATACACTGAACTCAACTGTGTAATCTTTTCTCAACCGGTGGAATCATCGGTGAACAGACAAAATAGCATTGATTATACGCAAAACGGCAGCTCTGATGGTAACTTATCACGAGGGTTCCAATTGACCCCTGCTACAAGGAAACTTAGAACCAGAGATAAATAGAGACCCCTCGCAAAGCTTCCGACTAGTGCCCAATTTAGCAGCTCAATTTTGGTCGAGACTCATCGAAAAAACAGCCAACAGTCGCCTACTGTTGAGTGATGAACAAGTTTCATGACATATAGACCGATGTGGCATCCTGTTCATTATTGTAAAAAACCAACGAGCCGTGTATTTGTATCTAGAATGGCCGTCCATTAATGGGTAACGCACCATTCAAGCTGAATTTTTAGGTAAGGTTTGAACCTTTAACGGGAAGTGGTACACATGCGTACCAGTTTATGTAATATGGTATTCAATGGAATTTGAATAGACATTTTGAAAAAAAAAAAAAAAAAAAAAATCAAATGTGACCCATCAAAATTCTTATAGAAAGTCCTCTTTTGAAAGGTCTAAAAATGTCTCAAAAAAAGTAAAATCCCAAAATGCGTGCATAAAAGGTTTGAGGTGCGTAATTTTGTCCATTTATTCCCATGTATTTTGGTGCGGTGCACAGTGGATCGGAACATGTTTTGATTCACTGTTTGACTGAACTGTTAAAATACATGGGAATAAATGAAAATGATTACACCAAAGAGTAAACAAAGAGTCGCAATTGCATTGAAAGCCAGCGTGGTCAATGCTGATAAGAGTCGGTTTCTGATTGTCTGGAAATGGAGGGAAGTCGTGGTGCAAACTTTTTTCGGCATTATGGAAATTAACACGGGGTTTTCGTTCCGGGACGTTTATCTCGAAACATGTGCAAATTGACAAATGTGAAATTACCTGTAAACAATTAATACGAGTCGATTTAGCAGAATTTTCCGACAAAATTGATAGGTCACAAGTACCAGTTTATTGCAAATTCGAGAAGACTGTCTCAGTTGAAAAGTACACATAATAGTGAGTTACTCAAACACACGCCAAGCATGGAATCACACTATTTAGCGTACTTTTCAACTAAGACAGTCTTTTCGAATTTGCAATAAAGTGGCACTTATGTCCTATCAATTTGTTGAGAAAATTCTGTAAAATCGACTGGTATTAATTGTTTACAGGGAATTTGCACAGGTTTCGACATCAACGTCCCGGAACGAAAACCCCGTGTTAATTTCCATAAGGCCTAAAACAGTTTGGCACCACGATTACAGCCAATCAGAGGCCAGCCCGCGTTTCCGATCTCTTATTATCTGCGTTGACCACGCGGGCTTTCCATTCAATTGCGACTCTTGTTTACTCTTTGAAGTACACCTTAAACCTAACCTAACAATTTTTCATGGCAGTTACGCAGGTTCAGGCCCGGACTGGCCCACCGGGCAACCGGGCAGATGCCCGGTGCGCCCCAGCGCCCTCCATAAAAAAAAAAAAAAAAAAAAAAAAAAAAAAAAAAAAAAAAAAAAAAAACCTTAAGCAGCTGAAAGCCGCGATTCTGGGAGTCTAATTTTCGGTGACTTGAGTACTACAAATATCATGTGTCATAGGGCGCCCTTTGTCCTATAACTCATATGAACGGAGGGCGGCATGGTTTGCGCCGTAACTAACGTAGAAGGCACAAGTGTATGGGAACGCATTACACCCCATACTTTCCGCCCAACGCTTCGCCCAAAGTCACATAACATGACTCTAGGGCTGAATGCTTTGCACATTAGTTAAAGTAAGACACGAGAGGGCGCTTTCCCCCTCCTCTTGGCGCCCTCCGTCATATGTCACATAAGATGAGTCAAGGGCGGCATGGTTTGCGCCCTAATTAACGTGTAAGAGACGAGCAGGAACGCCCCCTCCCCCCACTAAGAACCGCTAAGAACGCAAATATAGCTATTTTTGACACTTCAAAAATTCATAGCTCAAAGAAAAATCATTTCTCAAAAACAAACTTTAGCTCATTTGAACCGGAAAAGAAAGGAATTTCTTTCAGACAGTTTTTTTGTTTTCCTCAGAGCGATCCGCAAATGAAAAAAATTCAAAAATCTTTTTTTTTGGAATTTCCAAAATTTTGAAAATGCTATAACTCAACTAAAATTCAATATTTTTGAAACATCATACACAACAAAAGATGGATCTTTTAAAGGTCTTTCGTTTAAAAAAAATTGGTTTTGATAATTTTAACCGTTCAAAAGTTATGGCCGAAAAACCGTTTCACCTTCGACCCCCCCCCCCGCCCCCTCGGATCTAAGAAGGCTGAAATAAAAAATAGACCATATTTAGACTCCCCGTGAATAGCTCTATCAGCCCTGAAAAAATGAAGGCAATCCATACACAGCCCATTCCTAATGGGCGATGAAACAACCTCTTTCCCCAAAATATTCCATGGCTCCTTCATCCACATTCCACTTGACTCTTCTCCCTCCAATTATGAGTCGAGAGCATCGCAACGATTTCATGCAGGAAAAATCGAAAATATATTTGAACAGTTCAATTTTACTATACATGAAAGTACCGTTAAATTCAATCTGAAGGTCAGGAAAATTGAAAAATTTTCCGGGGGAGGACCCCCGGACCCCCCGCTTGTACTGAGGGGTATTCCATACCCCCAGACCCCCCGGAATTAGATTCGTACCAAACCCCCCCCCCCCGAAAGACAAATGTCTTGTGGCGCCATACAGTACAGGGTGTGGCAGACCACCCGTCCACTATCTTTATCTCAAAAACGGCCGAAAATTGAGCTTCGGGGGCAAAACTTTCATAGGGTATATCGACCCCAAGGAATCCAATGAAAATATTTTCAGCCCCCCAAAACCACCCCTTGGGGGTTATTTAGGGGGGTGGGTACCCGTATCTCGAAAAAATCAAATGGAAAGGGTATGTTTTGACATTGGAATCTAATACGGCATAAAAAAATAAAACTTTTTTATCCCTAAGTTTTTTTTTCTAAAAACCACCCTTTTTTGAGTTAGGGGTGGTTTTCAAAAAAAATAGGGGTAATCTTTGATTGACCGCTGTGACCCTCCAAATCATTGGATTTCAAAAAACTAAGAAGTTTCTGAAAGGGCAGACCAAGGGCTTTCTTTTGATGTATCACATGCCTATTTTTTGTGAAAAAGGGTACAAGGCCCCCTCACCCCAAAAATTTTGGGGCTTCGGGGGGCCCTACGTAAAAATGTTCAAATGTAAAGGTATGGCTTGTGATACATCATTTGAAAGGTTTTTCAGAGACGAAAAAAGTGATACCCCCCAAAAGTCGTAAAAACAACCCCCTTCCAAAATGGCGGCCGTTTTAAGGTTAGGGGGCTCAAGGGGGGACCTTCAGAAAAATGATCCAAAATTGAACGATACATGGCTAAACGGGTCTTAAAAAGAGAAAAATAATGGTTCAAACCGCGAGTCAAACCGACTTTTCAATCCAAAGTTACGGCCGATTGAAATTTAGGGGTAGTTAGGTTTCCAAAAAGCCATACCTTTACATTTGAAAATTTTTACGTAGGGCCCCCCGAAGCCCCAAAATTTTGGGGTGAGGGGGCCTTGTACCCTTTTTCACAAAAAATAGGCATGTGATACATCAAAAGAAAGCCCTTGGTCTGCCCTTTCAGAAACTTCTTAGTTTTTTGAAATCCAATGATTTGGAGGGTCACAGCGGTCAATCAAAGATTACCCCTATTTTTTTTGAAAACCACCCCTAACTCAAAAAAGGGTGGTTTTTAGAAAAAAAAACTTAGGGATAAAAAAGTTTTATTTTTTTATGCCGTATTAGATTCCAATGTCAAAACATACCCTTTCCATTTGATTTTTTCGAGATACGGGTACCCACCCCCCTAAATAACCCCCCAAGGGGTGGTTTTGGGGGGCTGAAAATATTTTCATTGGATTCCTTGGGGTCGATATACCCTATGAAAGTTTTGCCCCCGAAGCTCAATTTTCGGCCGTTTTTGAGATAAAGATAGTGGACGGGTGGTCTGCCACACCCTGTATACAGTATACACATACTAACGAAGAAATTTTGTGTATACTGAGAAAAAATTTATCATTTTGATGGAAGCTCCTTAAATTTTAAAATAAATAGATAAATAAAATCTAGTATTTTCATCCGACTCTGACATAAAATGTGAGTTTATTTTTTCCTCGATCAACATGATCCTTCTGTTAATATAGAGTCGTTCGGCGGAAACTATAAACGAGAATTCGAAGATCCAGAAACTACGCATTCATATTCTCTCCTCTTTTTTCATAGTCTTTCTAAGCTCATAATTATACTTTTCTGTTCGTTTTTTCCCGCAGGATTCCGTATTGACGACTTAAAAGGTCGAATATATTCATGAAAATTTGCGAAGAATCGAGCTGACTTAATGACCGATCTGATCGCCTAGAAATGGCTTGAAATTGCGTTCTGGCGGATTCTGAATCCCAAAAATTTTTCGGGGGGGGACCCCCGGACCCCCCTTCCTACCTGGGGGGTATTCCATACCCCCCAGACCCCCCGGTGGGTGGCGCCCCCTAGTCCACCGTCCCGCGCCCTCTCAGGTGAGCCAGTCCGGGCCTGCGCAGGTTACCCATTAGATAGCCACTCTAGATAATCGTATATCTCGTTGGAAAATACTGAAACTTTTTATGTCCGAAAAAACATTCGTTTTGATTCAAAGTGCGTTGGCCCAGAATCCGAGTCAATCCGCCTAACTTTACAATGCAAATGATGACAAATTACCTTCAAGTAATTGTTTCAAAGATTTGTTGGAAACATCAATCTTGCACCCTTTTATTTTGCCCTTTCCCGTATTTAAAACTCTTCCCCTTTCTTCGCCCACGTTTCGAGGGGGCGCTCGAAAGCTCTCTTACCACCTTCTACGAAGGAATTATGCAAGTTCAGAAGCTCAGATTCAGAAATCCCTTCTCCCTCACCACCTTGCCATTTTTATTACGCACGTGTTAGAAAAAGACAGAGGGCCTGAGCTGAGCGGAGGGGCTACACGGAAAAAAAAGACTGGTAGAATCCAAGGTTATAGATTAAAGAGGTATGCTCATTTGACTTCGCGCCACAAATTCAGTGGCGCGCAGTTCAAAATCACTGCAGGCAAGATGGCCGACAAAAGCAGAAAATGTATACTATTTTCAGAAAACATAGGGCTGCCCTCTGCAGGAAAGCAGAAAACAACCTAATGTTTTCTGCAAAGACTCAAAGAGTATACGTTTTCTGCTTTTGTCGGCCATCTTGCCTGCAGTGATTTTGAACTGCGCGCCACTGAATTTGTGGCGCGAAGTCAGATGAGCATACCTCTTTAATCTATAACCTTGGGTAGAATCTACCATCTGTGCTGATTTTGAAGCCAGCTATCAAGTAGATGGTAAATGCAACGTACGTCGTACACATTATGGTAAATTAAGTTAACTTGTAAGTACATTTTACCACCATTTAGTGAAATTTACCATGTTTGACAGCTGACTCTAAAATCAGCTATATGCAGATGGTAAAAATTCTACCAGTTATTTTTTTCCGTGTACCATGTAACTTTAGCCCTTATGTCTGTCCTGCTCTAACACATACGTTCAGATAGATGGTGATAAAGAAAGAAAGAGAAACTGAAATTCCAGCGGGCTGATAAGTAGTTTAGTTTCACATTAAACCTATATAATTAAGACAGGCTATGAATGACGCTATTGATGGTCGAACATTGAGAGACTTGACCGTTTCTTAGGTATAACCATTAACCATAGTTAAATTTCCCATTAGCTGTATTTTTATAAAGGATGCTCGTAAGCAGCTGTTAAAAACGTACAGTATAACTATATGTATATGGTTACCATAGCAAAAGTCAAACTTACAAGTCTAGACCAATAACGTCACTCATGGATAGCCTTAAGGTGATTTCAGGTGAAGCTTGTCCAGATTTCAACCCGATGGATAGCGCCACTAGGCGCTTTTTAGAAAAAGTCATGTTTTTAGCATTTTAAATTGAAACCAAAAAAAAACGGCAAAATCCAATAATGTTAGCAAGTGCGAAATTTTTTTTATGGATTTTTCTAGCCTAAAACGAGAAAAATTGATTACGTACCTACATTGTGCTTTTTTCATCATAAAAAGTTAAAATTAGATGGAACTCCCCCTTAACATGTGACTCGCTCGTATGACATCCGTCTAAGATGGACCATCTTGGAATTTGTATGAAGGAGTATTTTTTGAGTTTCCGGGAGTCAATTTTGGACATTTCTGAGGCTCTCAACATTGGATGAGTTATTTTAGAGTGACTTCACACCAAAATTTACCCTCTTAAATAGCCGTTGCAAAAGTTTGCACCCTTGATGAGTCCCGACCAGCGACCAAAAAATGTATGGTCCCGGCAGTGAGCGCAAGTTGAATTGCGTGCGGTTTCGACCAATCAGAGAGCCTACGCACGTCACAAGACCATGCGTAGGTTACGCTCGGGACCTAACATTGTGATTTTTACGCCTTAACGACATAGGGTGTCCGTAATCAGTAAAACCAGATTTCCTCATCATAAGATACCTCTTTCTCACCCCTCTCGCGAAATTACCCGCAAGTTATTTGACCCGCTGATTTCAAATCCGGCCTTAGTTTTTACTCAAAACTCATACTATTTCCGGAATTTCGAATTTTTTGCTAAGAAGACGTAATTTCGAATTTACGTCAAATCTGATAGCATTTTTGAAATCAGCGTCTCAATATACATACGATAGCGATGTATAAGTGAAATTGAGGGCGGAAAATTATTCTAAAACACTAAAAATTAATAAAATTAACACTGGTTGGTGAATGTAGCGGACACATTTTGTCGTTTTGAATGCTTACTCTGACATTTTTGGTTCCAGGAGTCGAAAAAAAAGAAAACCTGTCGTAAGCTTTGTAGTTGGTCTCCAGTTGTCCATCTGACAACATTTCACTCATTCCAGCCTTGCGATCTCTCGTTCGAACATCTAATCAGTTTTAGCACCGACTCGTAATAACCAATACGACAGAAGTTTCCTTTCCGAATGGCGTATACATACAGAGAAGGGAATCTAATTAATAAGACTTCCGACATCATAAATCCAATGTTGTCAGATTTCCCTATAAATTCCCAACTTTTACATTAGGTAAGTAGGGGAAATAATAATTATCCCTATAAAATGGAGACACTGCTCATATCCATCACTCTCTTTCTTCTGTCTCTCTCTCTTTCTAAATTAAGTTCGCTAAGCAGGGTTGCCTGATTTAAAAACCACCCCTCCCCATTCGCCTTGTATACAGGATGCCCGAAAGTTCTTAAAACTTCAAAGTAGGAAACACTTATCTTATTTCCATGAACAGCAGGTCTGCTTTTTAGATAATGTGGTCCGTGATTTTTTTCATAAAAATTAATTCAAGATTCTGCCGACGACAACTAACGAACAGAATGTTGTATATCGAAATGAGGTACAGTGCCCTTTTCAAAAAGTAGTCCTCTCATCGAAAGGGACCTTGATTTTGCTGTCCATGATTTTTCAAAGAGTTTTAAATTTGGAAGACATATTTTCAAGTGGTAATTCTGTTAGACTCTGGGATACGTGAAAACTGCAAAGTTCTTTAAAACTGGTCAAAAACTGAAGGAGTAAAAATGTCTACCTGGATACAGGTGAAACCGAAACCTGAAATCTTTGCTGATACAACTCCAAATTACACTTCATTTTTTCTTTGCGTAGTTACGTCTTTATTTCGGAACCAATTTGGCCTGTATTTAGCTTAAAAAATCAAGCAAAAAATTACGCAGGTGCTGAAATTCCGACTTTTCGTCTATTATTCGTCTGTTGAGAGAAAACAGCCGAAACCTGTCAAAAAACGGCTATTTTCGAGGCCAGCGACAAGTAACGCCATCTATCGGATTAAAATTTTCGGGAGTTTGCCATAGAACCACCTTACCATAGTAATCGCAAAAAATAACGAGAAAGTCAAATTTACCGGATAAAAACATGACAGAAAATGTAACTACTACGAGGAAGTAAGACGTTTGTTTACATTCTAACCAACATTATAAATTGCTGTCGTCACGTCGGCCATCTTATGGTGTTCGTGGTGCATGCATGCAAGGTTGATTCGCCCCTTCGCCCGCCATCTTAGGATTTTCTTAAAACGCCTTTTGCGGGTTTATGAGTGGATTTCATGACTGTTTGAAGCTTCCACGATGTGATTTTCACGCGATTTTAAACTAGGATCGACCCTCCATATCGTGCGCAACACAGACCCATTTGGCAACACTGCTCTTCTATTCCGTGCGGCTGTAGTACTATGTACCGATATCTGTATTGAATCAAAATCATGTTTGCCATTCTAATGAGGAGTCTTTCAGTCTCCCCCTCTTCTCCTCCACCCCTTCCTCTCCCCCCTTTTCCCTCCTTCCCCCTCCAGTCTTCATATTTCCTCCGTTTTTAAACTCATGGAAGCACGTTCCCACCGCCACAATACGACCTGCCAAAAGAAAGTTGGTAATTATATTTCCTGAGATAGGAAAAATTGAAGCGCTTTTTTTTCCGGAAGTGTCCGCGAAACCGTCGCTTCTGCTTCCCCGAAGGAATTCCAATTCCAGGAAGATACCGATATCCCATTGAAGAGCACGACTCGTGTTTTATGGGACCCCCTTCCGGAGGAAACTGTCAGTCTCAACGATTCCTCGTGCATGGTGACAGAAATGTGGATTGTGGATGGAAGATGTAAGTATCTGATGGTGGAATAAAAAATATGCGACGTTGCCACAAATCAATAAAGAAGGGTTTTTTTCAGGGCTGCCATTTGGCGTATAATTAATCGCATTTTTCAATTCACCGATGATTCCACCGGTTGAGAAAAGATTACACAGCTCAGTTTTCTGTGTAACCTGTAATGCATGAAAATGCTCACATCTGTAATATTTTCTCAATCGGTGGAGTCGTCGATGACTTTAAAAAACGTGCGTAATTAATCAACACAGTTTTCACCGATTGAGAAGAGATTACAGATCAGCGTATTTTCGTGCCTTTCAGTCATACATTGAATTGAACTGTGTAATCTTTTCTCAACCGGTGGAATCATCGGTGAATTGAAAAATGCGATTAATTATACGCCAAATGGCAGCCCTGGTTTTTGTACGCAAAAAATGTAGAAAAAAAAAATCGTAGGGCTGACAATTTAAACCTTTTAGTAGAAAAATGACCCAGAAAAAGACTTCGGTAGAGCTAACCAAAGGTTTTTGTGCGCCTAACTGGAGAGATTTGATCGGGTGAATCGAAGATTTGGTTGACTCAACTAAAGTCTTTTTGTGGGTCATTTTTCTATCAAAGGTTTATTCGTCAGCGCTACCAAAGTGTTTTTTTCTGTTTTTTTCTGTGTAACCTTCCAATGGGTCCGTTACAAACTTTTGCTACAACAATTAAAAGTGGTTAATGTAATGAAAAATCGCCTGAAAAGTCCATTGGTGGCATCAGAAAGTCATAAAATGCAATAATAAACTCACAAGAGGCGTTTAGTGAAATCCAAGATGACGGAGAAATATCGAGCAATCTGAATGCATGCACCATGAACATACAAAGATGGCCAACTTTGACAACCTCACTAGAGGTGTAGAGGTCATGTGTTCGTTTACGTTGTGATTGGTTGTGATCGATATTGTGAGGTTGGCTATCCCTGGATGTTCGTGGTGCAAGCATAGAAATTGTTCAGTATTTCTCGGCCATCTTGGATTTCATTGAACGACTCTTGTGAGCTTATTATTGAATTTTATTACTTTCTGATGCCACCAATGGACTTTTCAAGTGATTTTACATAACAGTTAACACTCTTATTCGTTGCAGCAAAAGATTGCAACAGACCCATTATACAAAAGTATTTTGACCTGCGTTGTTTATTAAATATCATTTTTGCCCACGCTAATAGTTTTAACATTTCTTTTCCCATTTAATAATATTACAGAAAAGAGCAGGAAAAATGCTTTAGTTCGGCAGCGCTGAAAAAGTCTTTGATAGAAAGATGACTCAGCGAAAGACTTTACTTGAGCTAACCAAAAGTTTTGTAAGCCGATCCAAAGAGATTTCGCTGGGTCATTTTTCTACCAAAGGTTTTGTCAGGAGCTACCAAGGTGGTTTTTCCTGTTTTTTCTTCTTCTATGATTATCTCTCTGCCCTAATCGTCTATGAGGCCAACAAATACGAGTACTTTTAGAATTTAAAATTTTAGTGTCTGAATGGTTTCATCGTGAAATATTAAAAATTCAACGAAGTACAGCGGTTTTTCTTTCTTTTATAACAGCGTGCTCGAAAAATTAATTGTTCTCCCCATTTTTCATTTGTTTTGGAAACTTTCTGTTTTACCTGAATCACGTATGAAAGTACATTTAAATAAGCGCGCATAATTATTTTTGTTTTATTGTTTCTAAATGAGACCACTTTTTGTCTCGAAAACGTCCGCGGATATCTCAGGGCGAAGAAGTCCCAGGACATATTGCAGTGATTTTTCAAAGATGTTAAATTGCGCTGCAATCACTTGATATAATCATGGGCGGAGCTAGCAATTAGGACAACTGTGGATTCTTCCCATTTGAATGTATGAGAAACAATCGATTAGAAATTCGGCCATGGCCTCCTCAAGAATCGATTGTTTCTCATACATTCAAATGGAAAGAATCTACAGTTGCCAAACTGCTGGCTCCGACCATGAATATCATAATTTATTTTGTGATACTTCCAGTGAAGTGAAATCCGCTGAAAATATGTAAACATATTTCTGAGCTTATATAACCGTTTTATCGAGACAAAAAGATACTGAGCTGCGAAAGGTATGGACTTTTTAAAAGGTTTATTCCGGATCGGTGCTTTATGAGAGCAAGTTTACATAAAGCGCAAGTGACAAAACGTATATTTTAAATTTTTTCTAACGGGTTTGTAACAATGCACAAACGTTTGTCATCGATAACGTACAGGAGTATGTGTATATTTGTTTTCAATAGATGATTAAAAAAAATGTTTTATGAAGATATCTCTGGGCCGTAAACATGTTGGGGACCGAAAAAAGACAGTCCTGAAAGCTGATTCATGCTATTTTGGACGAGACGATACGAGAAAGCGGGAATCGACTAATCCTGTGGGTTTTAAACCCTTTTAGGGATAGGGGGATACATGTTGTCCCACTTAATTTAACATGGAGTTCAATGGAATTTAAAGGGATTTTTCAAAAATTGGGTGACCTATCAAATTTCTTAGAAAACGTCTCTTCTTTTGAAAGGAAAAACCCCAAAACCCCAAAAATGCGCGCATAAAAGGGGTTTAAAACGTCCATGGACGGAGGAGTCATTTTTCTTACCTGAACGACACAAACGACTTCAAATCTGTCACGTGACGCCGTTAAACCATGGGAATGATCGATCCACGCTATCCGTCTCTTCCAAAAGAACAAAATGGGCCCCCAGGGCCCTGTTCCACCAAAAGTACAAACCCGAGTAAAAGTTGTACTTACAAGCGTTTTTAATGCTAGTAACGCTTGTAACGCATGAAACCCAGTAGCGTACGAAAGAATTTGTCTTTCTCCCTTTGTCCCATTAGAACTAATGTTTAAAAAAGGACAGGAAGGGCCCAACGGGGGCTAAAACGTGACTTCAGCCCCTATTTCTTTCCTTTTCCAGCACATACATTCAAACGGGAGAAGGAAAAAGAGACAAAATTTCCCGCGTACGCTATTGCTTGTAACTATACTACTTGTACTCGGACTAGTACTTTTGGTGGAACGGGCCCTGGTCATTACGTAATGAAGGTGGGGTCACAACCAATATAGCGTCCCTGTTATAAACGTGCGGGTGGTGTCTCAACCAATCAAAGCAAGATTCGCAACTTACGCGAAATCAAGAAGACCAATTGTCCCTGATAGATAACGCCGAAAACGCGAAAGAACCGAGAAACTGAAGCTCCTTAGTGCTATAGAATACATAAGCGCGTCTTTTTCAAACGATTTATGGGTACTTTGTATATACTATTTTACTGACACTCAAACGATACGATTTCGATTCAATCGCTTCGTAAGATGCCGAGTAGCAGCTTTCGCTGTAAAAGATGAATAAATAAATAATGTTGAAACACATAATCTGATAACACGCAAAAAGGGGTCAAAAGGTCGGGGAGGGGGAAGCAGGGACGGGGCTTTGTTTCGTTCGACTGTGACTGGGAACGAAGAGCATTCTGGAGCACGTTCAAAACACGACTGAAAGCCATGTGCCAGTGTTGCCAAGTCATAGAGGTGAATAAAGAAATTTGTGTTTCTCTCTCGCTCACTCTCTCTCTCTTCTCTCTCTCTCTCTCTCTCTCTCTCTCTCTCTCTCTCTCTCTCTCTCTCTGGCTGAGTGGCTGAGTGGCTGAGTATTTTAGTAGGGGTGCCCCAAGGATCTACGCTGTCAGCTCTTTTATTTGTAATGTACATAAACAAAATTTCTGATGCTCTAAGGTTCTGTAGATTCATCTTATATGCAGATGATTTACAACTGTATGTTTGCTGCCCAACTGACAAAATTAATGAAGCTGTGCAGGAGCTTAATGAAGTTCTTGAATCATTGCGTATTTGGGGAATAAAACATGGGCTCGGAATTCACGCGATTAAATGATTGTAGGATATGATAAACTGTTAAAAGAGATAGACCTTAATTCCATCAATAAAATAAAGGTCGGAAATGTTTTGTTAGAATATGTAAAGGAAGTGAGGAGCCTAGGATTAATTATTCAAGAAAATTTTATCAGGGGATAGTCAGGTTGTAGATATTTCCAGCAGAATCTTTAAAACATATTCAATTGAGAAATTACCGTTTCAACCTTCCTTAGATGTTAAAATAAAGCTAGTATCAACCTTAATCACGCCTCTCATTGACTATGCCCTGCCAGCCTATTGTGATGCCTCAGTTGAACAGATCCACAAGTTACAAATTGCACAGAACTCTTGCATTAGGTACATATTCGGCCTATCTCTATCTCTCTTTGACAGGGTCACACCCTATTATATTAGACTAAAGTGGTTGAAAGTTGCAGAAAGGAGGGACTATCTAATAGTTTCCACTTTCAAAAAACTTACATTAACCAAATCGCCCATGATACTGTTTGATAATTATCACCTGGTTGGTCAAAATAGAGGGGGTGATAGAGTCAGAGGTGGCCCAAGGTATGTTTTTCCTGTCCACAGGACCGCTATTTACAACAAATCGTTTTATTGTTCGTCCATCCGACTCTTTATAGCCTTCCACAGAGTCTTAGAGAGGAAACAAGCCTAAACATATTTAAAAACCAAGTCAAATCGTATTGTTGGAGAAATACAGTTAGAATTTGGGGCTGACAGGGTTTTTGCTAGTCTTCTGTAAGGACTAGTAATGCGTTTTGTTGGTTTAGGTTTTGGTTGGGTTTTTCCAGTAATATCGATTTGACTTGCCAAAACCTCTGTGATAACTTTCCCGCATTTTTTGTAACTTCTTTCTTGTGTTCTTTTTTTTTAGTATTCATTTGTTTTATTTTTATTATTTATTATTATGATTATTTATTATTACGATTATTTATTTTCATGATTATTATTTATTATTTATGATTATCTACTTTTATTATTATTATTATTTATGATTATTTATTATTATTATTTCGTTTTCGTCTTTGTTAGTTTTCTAAGCAGTAATTATACCTTTTTACTGTTTATATTTAAGTTAGCATTTTTTGTAACGATTTGTGTCTTTTTAACTGATGATAGGGAAGATAGGAACGCCAAGGTCCTACTATCGTCAGTATAATAAATTCAATTCAATTCAATTCAATTCATTCTCTCTCTCTCTCTCTCTCTCTCTCTCTCTCTTCTCTCTCTCTCTCTCTCTCTCTCTCTCCCTCTCTCTCTCTCTCTCTCCCTCTCTCTCTCTTTATTTTGTAATTTTTTTCTTTTGTACTCCAATCTTGTGTAAGTTTATTTCTTTGTAATATTTGCTCTTACGTGAAACAAAAAATCGTGATCTCTCTCTCCTCTCTCTCTCTCTCTCTCTCTCTCTCTCTCTCTCTCTCTCTCTCTCCTCTCTCTCTCTCTTTCTCTCCATCTATTTGAATAGATATGTTACTAGAAATGGATAGAAGCAGAAGCAATCTTGTAAATTTCAACTGCGTCCCTGCCTTTTTCTAAAAAATAAATCCATGTGCCAGTGTTGCCAGATTATAGAGGTGGATACAAAAATGTGTGTTTCTCTCTCTCTCCATCTATTTGAATAGATTTGTTATAGAAAAGGATAGGAGCAGAAATCATCACGTAAATTTAAACTGTACCCCTGCCTTTTTCTAACCAATTAAATCCATATGTCAGTGTAATTGCCAGGTTGTAAAGGTAGATACAGAAATGTGTGTTTTTCCTCTCTCTCTCTCTCTCTCTCTCTCTCTCTCTCTCTCTCTCTCTCTCTCTCTCTTTCTCTCTCTCTCTCTCTCTCTCCATAGATTTAATAGATTTGTTATAGAAAAGGATAGGAGCAGAAACCATCACGTAAATTTAAACTGTACCTCTGCCTTTTTCTCACCAATTAAATCCATGTGTCAGTGTAATTGCCAGGTTGTAAAGGTGGATACAGAAATGTGTGTTTCTCTCTCTCCATCCATTTGAATAGATATGTTACAGAAAAGGATAAAAGCAGAAGCCAATTGCCGAAATGGCTCAAACACTGCTCGAACATACGCCAAGCATGTAAACACACTATTGTGCGTACTTTTCAACTGAAACAGTCTTTTCGAATTTGCAATGAAGTGGCACTTACGACCTATCAATTTGTTCGGAAAATTCTGCTGAATCGACTCGCATAAATTGTTTACGTACTATGGATTTTGCACAGGTTTCGAGATAAACGTCCCGGAACGAAACCCCGTGTTAATTTCCCTATAGGGGAGACCGGGGCACCATGGGTCCCGGGGCACCATGGGTTTTTGCTGGTTCAGTGACTTTCAATATAGTTAGGTTGGCACTACCGCTGTCAAGTGATCATTATAAGAGGTTATGTTCACCCATCCTGTTTGTTATGATTAAACTTCATATCAAAGGTGAAAAAACGGGATTGAAAATTTCAGAAGGAAAAAATCTACTTATTTTGATGCGACAATTTTTTTTTTCAAGTGTCGGACTACTCTTCAGGCAACTCCAGTCAAACATTTTTTTCATCCTTACACTCGTAAGGAATTTCCCTCAAAAGAGGGAACAGTTATTTCAATTATTTATAGGTTAGATTTCGTCTTTATCTTGTGAACCCCTATCGGGGCACCATGAGTCCTTTCAATCGGGGGTACCATGGGTCTTCAAATACTCCAATACTTTAATGATAACAAACTTAGTTATCTATTTTCTCTTTCTGTTTGTTTTAGGTATGGTTCGTAACTATAAAAGAAAGTCCCAAAAGGGGCTTTATGACCCTGAATAATTAAAAAACATATATTTTTGACTGATTCTTTAACAATTTTTTTTGCGAACCAATTTTAGTGCAATTTTGTTCCAAAATTATTTAGCTATTTTTTTTTTTTTTTTGTTAAATACTTTAAGATTAACTTCTTTTTAGAAAATACAACTTTGGTCGTTTTTTTGTGAAATTCTTGTTGTTTTTTTAATCGATTTCAGTAATCCTTCTCTGGACCCATGGTGCCCCGGCCCGGGGCATCATGGGTTTTTTTTTTTTTTTTTTTTTAATTTTTTTTTTTTTTGAGCAGACTTGTTAAAATTTTTCAAAAACCATCATAGATTATGAAAGTATACAGGGTAGTATCTTTGTAAAAAAAAAATGGTTGATGGCATGCAATGCTTTCTATGCTTTTTTTAGCTTCAAATAAAAAGGACCCATGGTGCCCCGGTCTCCCCTACCCTAAGACATTTTTGTTCCACGCGTTGCAGCCAATCAGAGGCCAGCCCGCGTTCCGATCCCTTATCTACGTTGACCACGCAGGCCTTCCATTCAATTGCGACTCTTGTTTACTCTTTGGTATTTCGTCTCCGCCGCGCCATCAATCAGTTTACTCGTTGCCATGGTTACCTGATCGGGCCGTTTGCTAACACTTCTGGTCGATCGCTTTCGGATCGTGCCGCTAACCGGCACAATGCGTGCGGGACCGTGAGGACGTAACAATATTTGGTCCCTGCATAGCATAACCCCTCTATAGTTATAGATCCTGATATTTCCCCGTTTGAGTCAAAATAAAATAATAATAAAGGAAGTATTAAAAAGCGGAAATCTTTCAACACTGAAAGCCACGGTTTCCAGACTTAATATAAATATATCATCAAACGAACGATCCGTTTAAAACCAATGAGCTATAACTTTAGAGTGGCACATCAAGGAACGTTCCGCTGGTTCATTGTTGTCACCTAGGGCGCCGCCATCTTTCCTTAAAAATCGATTTTGAGGTTAAGTTTTGTAGGTTGTTTCCGGTCGTTTCGTAAACAAACTCGGGCATCGCCGGAAACTTCCTGCAAAATTTAAACTCAAACCTTGGAATCTGCCGTCCAAATTCCCGCCAAATTCCGAACGACCTACAAAATTTAGCCTCAAACCTTGGAATCTGCCGTCCAAATTCCGCTTTTTCCCGGGATTCCTTCTACCCTGTGTGGCACAAGGTGGACCAGCCCGCTGCCACTCTAAAGTTATAGCTCATTGGTTTAAACCTCAATTCAAAATTGGTAGTTTTGAAGGATTCGGTAATCGTGTTGAAATCACAGCGATATACGATGCAGCGCAGGACCGGAGGTGGAGGAGGAGAGGGTTGCAAGTTGCCTAAACTCGAATTCGAAGGTGCAGAGCGAAGCGAACGCCGACCTCTCCCGCCAGGACCCTCGTAGAGAGGGTTGAGAAATGTGGTGGTGGGAGGGGGGTAGGGGCAGTGGGAGGGGTAGGGGGGCTCTTTTTATGACAGACAAGTTGACGGTCGATGCACGTGCGGATAATACATCACACGCCATCGGGCACTCGGGCTTTGCCATGCCATTTGGACGATAGTCTCTCTCTCCAGCCCCCCCCCCCCCCCGCCCTCATCCTTCTATTGCTCTTTTATTCGGAAGAGAAATGTTGCGTTGCTGAATTTATGAGAGGATGATGATCAGAGTTGCCAAGTGTAACAAAAATAAAAAGAAATGTTGTTATATCATTGCTTTGTTTTATTGAGGTTTATACTGTCACACTATATGTCAGTGTGACCTAAATAAAATGTCAGCTGACTCCTTCGATTTTGGTTAAGTTAGGCAACCTGCAATCGTTGATAAGTATTGCGGGCAGCCTACACTCTAGGAGACATTCTTTAATTCCGTTGACAATACGAAGGAAATTGTGACGAAGATTGTCGTATTCTCGATTTATATCACAAAAGCCGGCCGCGGATGCCAGGAAGGTTAGATACCCTTCGGTTTTAGAAGTTTCGGTTTTTCAGGGAGAGATACGAACTTTTGAATTTTGGTCAAAAGATTGACTTTGGTTTTCTATAGATTTTTTTAGTAGAGTGTTATATCGTATCGATTGCCATCCAAGGGCTTTTGGTGGCTGATTCTGCTTGTTTGGTCGAGACAAGACGAGATAGAGGGGATCGATGAATCCCATTGGTTCAAACCGCATCACGAGACAGATTTGAAGTCGTTCGTCGAATGGTTGAGTCATTCGAGTCGAAATGAACGACTCGAATGACTTCAAATTTGTCACGTGACGCCGTTTAACCCTTTATGGACCAAGTCCAAGTACACACGTTTTTCTCCTCCAGTCTTCTTCAAATTGATTCAGTCTTCATTCAATATAGATGAAAACACTACAAGATAAGGTCTCGTCAGGCGCCTTCAATTCGTAAGGTAGGCAATTCCAACTCCATCGAGTACGAACAGTTAACTACCTTCCCTTTATGAACGGAGGACGGAGGAGTGGTGCTCTCATGAACTAACTTGGTCATTAAAGGGTTAAACCAATAGGATTCATCGATTCCCGCTATCTCATCTCGGTAGCGTTCTAGAATTCAACCATTTACTGCATCCGTGCAAAAAAGATTACACTATCCTGTGATACTGTATATCTATGTACATTGGAAAGTGCTCCTATTCATAATCTTTTCTGCATCGAGACAATAAAGGGATGAATTCTAGAACGGTACCATTGTCTCGTCCAAACGAGCAGAATCAGCTCACAGGTTCCAAAAAAAAAAAACTCTGGTTCAATGTAGATTCCCCTAAAAGCGGATTTTTGAATGGAGATTTTGACTAGTAATCAAGAAATCAGTAAGACTTTTTTGCAATTATGAATTCTACATCCTCGAAAATGCTTAATTATGCCTGGTTCCTTGCAACGTTGCATTTGTAGGTTAGAATCGCCCGAAAGCTCGCCTGCGATTTCACGACAACAACAACAATAACATTTTGGTGATTCCGAACCTCCAAATGCATCGTTTAATCTGCCATATCTTATTGATATCGGCAGTTTTAGGCATAATCAAGTATTTTCGAGGACGTAGAATTAATAATTGCAAAATGGTTGCATTTTTATATTATTTAATCGCCTAAATTTCCGTTAAAAATGCGCTTATGGGGAAATTGCATTGTATCAGAGTTTGTTTGGAACCAGAGGTCCTCGGACGGCAATTTGTACGATGTAGGTATCGCTCTACAAAAACAGTCTATTCCTCGAGTACAAACACTAAGCAGTTTGCGCCAAAATAATTAGTATTTATTTGCATTCTCTCTGCCGATGTATCACATATTGAGGATTATACTGTTGAGATATTTTAAGTTAGGTAGCCTCCAAAGGGGAAGGGGCTTTCCGTGAGTTTAAGTATGGCAAAGTGTGCGATCTGGCAACGTTATTTTTGGTCGATTCAAGTCTACGAATAATGTTGAACTCCAGGTGTTTCACCGCACCTAATAGTTCGATCTTTCTTTGACAGATATAACGTTTCGACGCTGAACAGGGCACGTCTCATCGGCGCGGCGGCGCGATAACTACGCACTAGTTTATGGTGATATACTTAATTCCTTTCATGTTTAGTATTTTTCCAAACTTATAAATCTCGATTTAATACATGAGAAATTGCGATGTGGTTTCTAGAATCATTGTAAGTGTCTTGAATTTTCTGTGGGTTGGGTCTGGTGACACAACACTAACAGAGTCCACATTTAATGGTTGATTTTTACGTATAATGCAGAATAAATGACAAAAGTCGCAAAATTTGATCATAATCTCTGCATTCTGTGCGAACCTAGATCTAGCCGTCTGACAGTTGACCGTCGAAAATGGAATATGTTGAAGGAACAACTATGCGACTTATTAGAAGAACCATGGCCCTAACTATGATTTATTTACAGTAGAGACGTTGCAGATTTAGACTTTTTTTCCGGAGAGGCTGCAAGTCTTTTCCTCCTACCCCAATTTCTCCCTGTTTCCTTCGTTTTACATTCCTTCCCCTTTCTTTCTCCATTTCCCCTGTTTTTCTGAAATTTCGTGGGGGGGGGGAGGAGAAGGGGGCCCTGTGGATCAAATCAAGGAATTTCCTGGACTCACTTCGGCTAGAGCGTTTTAAAGTATCAATTCTTATGTTAAAAGGTGTAAAAATGACAATGGCAGCATCAGAAAACACCAAAATTCATTAATAAACTCACAAATTTCGAAAAACACTAGACACTATTCACCCCTGTATCTTTCCACCACGTGCACAATATTTCGCAAAATTAGCGCGGCACATTCAAATAAACACGGCCGTCTTTCATCACAGCTGACTTCATAAACAAATAAACAGTAAACACGGACGGCATCTGTTTGAATTCTTACGTCTCAATATCCTCAATTCCTCTCAAAAAGGTTAAGAAAGTACGGAAACCGACATTTGTGTCGAAAACTTATCAAAATGAAACATAAACGCACAGGACTTCCAAAGATGATGATTGAAGTTGGAATCATACTTGGAACTCCTGAGTGTTATTGTTTCATTTTGATAAGTTTTCGACACAAATGTCGGTTTCCGTACCTTTCTTAATCTTTTGTAAGGAATTGAGGATATTGAGACGTAAAAATTCGAACAGACGCCGTTAATATTTACTGTTTATTTGTTTATGAGTCAGCTGTGATGACAGTCGGCCGTGATTATTTGAATGTGCCGCGCTGATTTCGCGAAATATCGTGCACGAGGTGGAAAGATACTGGGGTGAATAGTGTTTAGTGTTTTTCGCAATTTGTGAGTTTATTGAT
>VMOF01000013.1:22424369-22456775 GCA_011764245.1 Trialeurodes vaporariorum | reverse complement strand
AAACAAAACCTCGACCTCCAGTGAGGTTGTAAAAGTTGGCCATCCTTGGATGTTCGTGGTGCATGAATACAAATTGCTCGATATTTCTCCGCCATCTTGGATTTCATTAAACGCCTCGTATGAGTTTATTATTGCATTCTATGACTTTCTGATGTCACCAATGGACTTTTCAGGCGATTTTACATTAGATTAATTTCTCTTAATCGTTGTAGCAAAATTTTGCAACAGACCCATTCAAAGTAAAATTTCGAGTCGAGAAAATTTTGAGGAAGGTATTAAAATTCAGCCCTTCAACAAAAATTGATGTGAATGGAGTGCAATTATAATTAAAAAATAAAATTGCTTGATCCGCCACTGATACATACTGCGGCCTGAAATAAATGATCGACCGCTAATAGGGCAGTTGCGAGGGTCTGAATTGTTGCGTTTTTTATAAAGAAAATGAAAGTACTTGATGAGCCGAGTACAAAGATGCCTTTGGTTTCTAATTGCGTCCCATTGGTTCCAAAGATGCAATTTTGGCCCAAAATACATTGTGTTAAATGGGGATTCCGCGTAGTGACGTCACTGCGCCCACCATTTTTTCAAACTTTACACGTGTGTATCTCCAAAACCAGCTCGCTTAGGAAAAAACCAAAGGCAACATTGTTCTCAGCTCACCAAATACTATTCATTTCTTTATAAAAAACACACAATTTCAGAACCTTGCAACTGCCCCATTGAAAAAAAAAAACCCATCAAATTTCAGGTACAAAAAAAGTTAATCAAAAAGGTACTCACCATGAAATAGAGCTATTCTGTTGCGAGGGAGAAGCGCTGTTGGAGACGGGCGTAGCGGACAGTCTTCTAAACGGAGCGACCGCCCCACTATCTACAGCCGTCGAGACGGGGTTTAGGCACATTTTTTTATCCATTTGTACATCCGTCGCACTATTGCACCGCGCAAGCGGTGGAGGCGGTGTCGTCGTCGAAACACCATAACCACCCCCCGAACCGATCATTCCTCCTCCTCCACCGTAATCACCAGAGGAGGAAGAAGAAGAACTATGCACACCACTACCCGCACACGCCATCATCGAAGATTGCGGAGGAGGAGTCAAACTCGAAGGTTGTAGGGGTAGCGGAAGCGGAAGCGGTAAACTCGGTATCCTAGACCTGCCACTCAACCGGTTATCCCGACTCTCCATACCACTATGTCCATATGGAGATGACGTCTGACTTCGCACACTCCTTTGATGATTCGACATTAGATGGTGTAATGTATGACTATAAGCCGATCTACTATTCAGACAAGGCAGGTTACGGTAATGTCCGTGCTGCTGTATATAAGAACTCGCGTTTTGATGCGGCAGCCGGTAATGATGATGATAACCAAGGTCACGCCTCATATACGGATCGCCGGGACCTCCCGTCTGCGCGGTGATCAACCGATCCCTATCCGAGACATACCTGTCTAAACTTGCAAAACGATCGTATTTCGAACAACGATCATCAGACGAATACCGCTCGGCGATGGAGGTTGAGAACCGGTCTGCGTTTCCGGTCGGAACGAACAACTCACTTATAAACCGATCCGCATTCGACGCGAGATAACGATCCGAGACGTATCGATCGTGGTTTGATTGCGAGTGTGAGTGTGAATGAGAATGAGAGTGGTTGTGAGAATGTGAGTGTGAGTGTGAATGGGAGTGTGAATGAGAGGAGACAGTCCCGTAACGATCAGAATTGGAAGGCGACAGAGGGGTTATGTATACATCGCTGGGAGCTGGAGCGGGCGGGGGTATATAACGATCGTTCTGATTGGCTGACGTTTGGTGGGCGTGGTATCTATCGGAGGCGGAAGAGGTTGGGGTTATCGAAGAAGGCAGCGCCGATGGGTTGGACGAGTTAAGGCCTCCGACTGACGTCGGGGTCAGGAATCTGTCTGGAGGGGGAAGGTATCGTTCGGTGACGCCTGTACCAACTGTTGGGGCTGGCGGTGGGATGTAGCGATCGCAGCCTCCGAGCATATCCGATTTCGAAGCGAGCTCTGAATAACCGGAGGATGAGTACCGATCATTGGGGTAACCAGCCGAGAATAACCTTTCGGTGGGGTCGGAAGGGTCTCGGTTGGCGACAGGAAGACTGTTGTAGAGGTGACGATCGAGAGCCGAGTTTTGGTTTATGCTGTTGGCTGAAATCGAGGCTGGTAGATTGTATCGATCGTGGCCTCCTCCTCCTCCTCCTCCTCCTCCTCCATGGTGTTGATGTTGATGATGATGATGTTGACCTCCACCATTTCCGTTTCCGCCCCCGGAGAGAGAGTTGATATTGATGTAACAACATTTCGGGCATCTTCCACCTTGAGGATCTATCGAGGAGGAGGAGCCTGGGCCCGGAGACCCCGCCTCCAGCGGGGACATGTAGCATGATTGAGCGTGATGTCGATCAACCGGTCTGATCGAGCACGTGTAGGGAGGATGAGCGTGGGAACAGAGACGATCGCGTTCTCTGTCACGATCGCGATCTCTGTCTCGACGTGAGCTGCTGCTGTTGCTGCTGCTGCTACTGCTAATGTAGTCGTCATCCGGAGCATTCATTCTGCCGCTCCGGCACTCATTGTCACGACATCTGCAAACAAACAAAAAACAAAGACAAAGTGTTAGTAAGTATGAGGTAGACCGTGGAGTGATAAATAGTGGCAGATAGAGTCCCTATATATCAAAGAGTCTCGCCATACGAGGTTTCGAGGCTAGTTGGCTGCCGGATTTTAGGCTGTCACAGAGCTCGAGGAGGCGATCTGTGCTATTTGCCATAAGAAGAGCGCTGGGACGCACCCAACGAGGAGGCGTTCACGCCCCCTTGACAAACCAAACCAATCAGAGTGTACGCCTCCTTAGAAATTCTTCCTCTTCATGCTTCAAGTGGCGAGACTCTTTGATATACAGGGACTCAATTGACAGAAAATTCCAGTAACTCCTCCCACTTCTGGACTCGTCCTACTTCTAGACTCCTCCCCCTTCCAGACTCCTCCCCCTTCCAGACTCCTCCCATCTCTAGACTCCTCGCTTCTATGCTGTGTTGTGTGGAAGAGCGCAGAAGCAGGAGATATGTTTACGGTAGAGAGGCGAGCGGAAGCGACGTGGTATATAGGGTGCATCTAAATTGCCTCCGGTCGAGTTGGCTCCGGGTCGAATTGGCTCCGTTCAAAGGTCGGTCGAATTGGCTCCGGTCAAAGGTCGGTCGAATTGGCTCCGATCGTCAAAGTCGAAAGATTTTTTTAAAAGAAAAACCTTTTTCGTCCCATTTTACACACGCTTACGACTATCAACAAGTTTAGTAGGCCTGGTTGCCTTTTTTTCCGATACATTCTAGTAACTTAGTAAAATGGTAACATTTTTAAGCTCAATTTCTTTTATTTTTTCTTTTCCAAATTCTTTCAGAACTATAGGTGAGTGAAAAAAATGAATTGGTTTGAATGGTCGTGATTGAAAAACTTTTTAAAAAAAAGCGAAAGGGTAAAAAAAAAAAAGAAAAAAAAGCAAAAACAAACAAAGCATAAATTTAAAAACTGGTTCAATAGATTTAAAAGGATTGCTAGATTCTTTAAACTTCAAAAGATCAATTTCAATGTCTTCATCATATATTTACTAAATTGTCACATTACGTAGATACAATTCTATTTTCTGTTGTTTCAAATCAGGTGGCAATTCTTTTGTTGTTTGCAACTTTTTTGTTGCAGCGTTGCCACTTTTAAAAAAATTGTGAGAGCCAATTCGACCCCCGACAAAAAATCGACTTAGACAATCGGAGCCAATTTGACCTGGGGCCAATTCGACCACTTTTTGACCCGAGCCAATTTGGCCATTTGGGAGCCAATTCGGTAGTGCCCGGTATATACACGCCGATGCTTGTGGAAATATTTGACCCTCTTTCGGTCCACCTAATGTGGGGACATTTACACCTGTGGGAATACTATCACGGTCCCCACAGGTAGCATAGATTTGTTTCTTGTGCAACATCAAGACTATTCGGTTAGCAGGTCAAGTCAGGTGCAATTAAGTTAGGGAAAAAGGTTAGGTTCAATTAGGTTAGTGTAAATAGAAGAAAAAGCAATAAAAATTGTTCTCAGCCAATGTCTGCACAGCAATGATCAGGTGAGATAAACGAATATCTCTACATGTATTAAAGGGTGTATCTGTATATGGGTGTTCCCATACAGGTATTGGCAAGTAAGGCGGAAAGAAAGACGCAAGAGCACAACAGTATGCGTATACCGTGGCTTTGTTACACGATTTTTATTTCATCATAGACGCCACCACCATGAACGAAAATATAACTAAGGACTGCGGACTCTTGTTAGCCCTTTTTAATCCAGACAGCAGCGCTCTTAGCAGCAGTTTGCGCCCGTCTGTTGGATATAGTTTTCATAAATTGGTGTCTTCAGCACTTCTGATTAAAACTAACTGGACCAGTGGTGGCTTGTGCAATGTGCGTTACTATTTATTGATGTCTTCTCTCTATACATCTAATTACATAGAAAGGATCGATCCGTAGATGTCATTAACATTCCAATTAATCGATACTTTACATAGGTTCAAATGAAAGCAAAGAAAGTGATAGTCGATTGTTCATCAACCCTTAGAACAAAACCCATCTTTCGTTCTTCCTACAAGTCGATCATATGCGTTAAGTTGCATCGTAAGGATCATCAAAACAGTAACTGTCGTGAAAGTTTCCAGAGCGGAGAGATAATCCGGACTTTTTGTTCAAACCTTCCGGACGAGAGTATAACGAACGACTTCATGTTATTTCATGGCAACTTTTACGAGAGTTTCGGAGATGAGTTCGCAGTTTCAACCATTATTTGTTTCATCCAAATGATACGGACGCTTTTTTTACAGCGCAATAGACGTTTTGTATAGCTCCGTTCGTATCTACAACTGCGAGCACTTGTAAGTGTAAGAACTCTTCTGAAAGAAATTCACCGGAACCCTCGTCCCTCAATCACAGTTGGGCAAAATCATTCATTAATAATATTAAATCCATCGGATTCAACTCACTAGAATGGCTTAGTTATTGGTTATATTTCGATCAATTGAGTCAAAAGAAGACTCTTTGGATTGGATATAAATGGAGGGTTTTGAACGAATCGGAAGATTTGATAGAGTCTCATAAGACTCCACCGAAAGTAAATAATTCCTAAATTCTAGTAATACTATTATAGAAGCACAACGATCTGTGTTTTTCGGAGGGTCTAGTACCCTGAAAAAAGCGATATAGTCATAATATTAAATTCTAGTCATATATTACCAGTAGCACAACGATATGTGAACGACAGAAATTCTAGTATTTTGATCAGAAAATTCTGGTCTTAGAATTTATGGAAAATGAGGTACGTGTTTTTCGACGTAAGCGGTAAGCCATCGATTTTATGTCTGCAACCGAGTCCACCAGTCATTGGCGGATACAGGGAATTTTCTTTCTCTCTCTCCTTCCATTTGAACTTATGTGTTAGAAAAGGATAGCAGAGGGGGCCATCACGTGACTTTAGCCCCCCTCTTCTGTCCTTTTCTAACGCACGTTTTCAAATGGGAGGAGAGAGAGAGAAAGACAATGCCCTGTGTCCGCCAATGCCACCAGTCACCCTGCATTTAAATTCCCATTAGCCTTTTAGTCTGTTCTCGCCTAGTAATTACTCTATGACACAGAATTGAATGAATGTATACCGAGGCTACAGCCTTGCCAGCTTTTGCATTAAAATCGACGAGTTGAGCTTTATTAAAAAAGAAGAGTTTGCAAGTTTTTCAAGTGATTATGACAACGCTGGAGTGTTGTTTTCTGCGCTAGAATTGAGCACCAAATGAACGAAAATATATTCTCCCTCAAATTTTGCTAAATTTCATGGGGGGGGGGGGCGTGTTTCTCATTCATTCCAATATGTCTCATTCATTAAGGTATTGAATGGATTTTTTAATTTAATCTGACAACCAGACAACCAGGGCCAGCTCTGTCTCTGCCGCGGAAATGTCGCGGTGATGTATTTGAAAGTCGAGAGCACCGCATCAATTTACGTTAATTAGTCGAATTTTTTCCTCGGAAAATTGTACGCAATTTTTGTCCGCATTTATTCATGTGAACTTCGAAAAAAAAAAATATGTGACTGCGCGGCTGGGAAAACTGAAATGAGGCCATATCACCAAGAGTAATTGATCAAAAAAGCTATATTTTTTCCGAGAAAGGTTAAAAAATGACATTTTTTTTACGGCAAACGCTCTCTCTATTATGGTCTTAAATATACGCTGAAAAAAATATTACTTCATTTTTTATTAAATATTATTTATACTTAAATATTACTTAATTTTATCAGAAATCACGATCGACGTCATCAAAAGGCTTGCGTCTTTTGAGACGTCAGACGTTTTCAATTTTAGAAAATATTCCATAAACAATGCAAAAATACAAGAAGTCAGAAAGTCTCAAGGAATTACATGGGGTAGAAGGGGAGAGGGTCAACTCCCTTTTGTTCCAGGAAAAACCGTTCTGGGAACTGGAAACCCAGTTAGGGAAGATGATTTTAAAAACCTGTGCTCTACAATTATTCACTCTCCCCCTTCCTTGGCGTCCTTTTCAGCTGATTTTATCAAGCATAATATTTTAGAGAGTCTGTACAAAGAATCAACATTTGGATTCTTAGAATTCTTGTAAATTTTCTTTATGCGTGTCGCAGTTAGTTAAGGTTTCAAGGAGTGGAGATGGTGTAGATTCCTTTGATCCCAAATAATTGCAGATTATTTAGGTCATGAATTTTGAACTAAAATTAGGCAGCAAGCATTCCATAGGTTAATTCAGGAATTTGTCTGTCTCTCTCTCCTCCCGCATTTGAATTAGTGCGTTAGAGAAGTATACATATAGATAGGGGCTAAAGTCAAGCGAAGGCCCCCTCTGATATCCTTTTCTAACACATGTATCCAAACGGCCGTAGAGAGAGAAAGACAAATTCCTATATATCCGCCCATAGAGCATTCCAGAAATTTGTTCTCAGTTTTGCACCCCTTTCTTAATTAAAGAACAACTTCTCTGACATTATTTTGACTTGGGGTTCATACTGAATTAACAATATTTCCGAGTAACGATACTGCACTTTGCACCCATCAGGATGACATTTTTAGATCAACGCATTCACAAGGTATAAAGAACCGCATGAAGTTTCTCTAAGAATTTCTCTCCTTCTAATCTATGTAAGCTCATAGAATTCACCTTCCTAGAATTCGACAATGGGGTTGAGGCAGAAGGTTTGGATAAGGCGAAGTCAAATTATCTTTAGGTGTGCTGCATCTAAAAATACTTATCCATATATATAATTGGACTCACTTACACTAAAGGAACCTGCTCGACTTTATACGTTGCCACTTTCACTTGACTTTCATATTATTATAAAATTAGACCAAGTGCAAAGAATTTCTCGAAACTTCCAGGAACTTTCCTTCTCTACGTTAAATCTTGTTCCTGGAAATAACAAGCAATTTTATCAATTAAAGTATTTTTTAAAGGAATTGAAAGAGTCGAGATTTAATGACAAACTCAAAAAAGCCTCTCCAAACCTTTGAACTTTCGATATTTATTGATGATTTGTAATTATAAGCACCCGATAATCGATTGTCTTTTGAGAAACCAACGAAGCTGAGGAATCAACTGAAGTAAAACTTCTTTTTTTTTCAAGAGACCTGACAACAAGGCTCTAACGCGTTATACGAGACTCTTGGGCCTGTGCGAGACAGATAAATGCCGGAAATAAAGTCATAAATTCAAGAAGTAATAGACAGCGGCCGTTTTACGATACTTGGTAGATTCACGGAATTAATTTTTCCTGCCAAACGAGACAAGTACCTCTAAACTTTTACGTATTTTCTCTGTTTCTATCTCACTCTTGACTGAGTACTCGTATAAATCATTGTGGGAACGTCGTCTACCCACCATCATTCTGGGGACCTCTAAGTTAGAGCTGTATCTTTATAAGTGGCGGATGACCCTCAAATATCGGGAAATTAGTTTTCTCTTCGACTCCATCCGATTTTAGGGTACTCCACCCACGTTCCCGGTGTGGGGACCAGTGGCGTAGCTTGCAATTTGGGAACGTTGCAGTTCGTCCATTTAAACTCATGAAAAATATCGAAATATTGGGTGTTCGGTGAACACTTTTGCATTCGACCTTTTACATGGGTTTAAATGGATGCAACACAACGTTGCCAAACTGCACGCTACGCCGCTGGTGGGGACCTGTCCCACAACGACGGTTGGTAGACGACACGACGCGTCCCCTTAGCCACGGTGATAAGACGGGAAGAGTTTTCACTGCCGATTGCGTTGTTGCCAAGTGTTTTTATATCCCACCAAGTTGGAATATAGCTTGCCGTGCTTTCTGAAGCCACGGTCCACGTGCTTTGCGTTTTTCTAATGTGGTCTCTCCACCAGCGAATTTAAAAGTGCGAATAAACTGTTTGAGTCAATGAGCTGCCTTGAAGTCGATAGGTCGAGTGTGATATATCGACAGCAAAGAAGCCTATTGGCTCAAGCAGTCAATTCGCGCTATTAAATTCGTAGGTGGAGAGGAGACCCCTTAACCCTTTCATGCACGCATTTTGGGTTTTGAGTTTTTTTGAGATTTATTTAGACCGTTCGAAAGAGGACACTTTTTTAAGAACTTTGATGGATCACACAACTTTTTGAAAAATGTCCATTTAAATTCCATTGAATCACTCGTTACATAAAATGGTACACATGTGTACTACTATCCAAGAAAGGGTTAACTCGTTTTAACGACCACGACATTCGAATCTTCGAAATTTAGTGCAATGCTTGAAGTTTTTTTCTGGTACCACATCATTTGAGGGATTCATTTTTAACGCTAATTCGGGACACATCTAATTATACTAAAAAGACCTACACTGAGAGAATTCTTTTTTTTTAATCCAAGGTGTATTTTGTTTGTGTGAAAGGATCTGCTCAATGAAATATTGACTAAGGGAGAATTCCTTTAACCCAAGGAATATGTCTGCTGCTACAAGTGAAAGCTTCCTTGTTGAGACATTGAAGCACCTTTATGCAACAGAACTTTACTTCGCGCAAGGAAAACTGTCACAAGTAAACGTGTTTCCTTGTTTTTAAAGAAGTGATTTCTCTCAGTGTACTGGTATTCCGACATTGCCATTTAATCTGGACTCAGTGGCGTCGCGTGCAGTTCGGCAACAAGGTATTCTATCCATTTAAACTCATGTAAAATATCGAATTCAGGGGGTTCACAGTGCACAAGGAAAATTCGATATATTTAATGAGTTTAAATGAAGCAGTTGCATTGTTGCCAGATGGCACGCGACGCCACTGTCTGGACTATTTTAATTCCCTTAAAAATAATTTATAAATTATAATATAGCCCCGTGACTAATCGATTTATTTCTCATTTAATCAAATGGGAAGAATACACAGCCAGATTTCTAGATCCGCCAATTTATTTGTCTGTGACATAGATCTGAAATGAAAGACGGAATCACACCAAGTGTGCCCGTTATGAAATGCCCCTATGTTAGAAACCACCTTGATTAATTAAGGCGCGATGTGTATATGTATACCTTCATAAGTCACAAAGAATTAATTTATCTGCTCAGGCATTATTTGTACAATCGCGGCTTGGAAAGTAACGAGGCTAAATAACATATACCGCGGCATACCGTGCTTATTTTGGTCACAAAGAAATTAGATTCTATGCACGTTCGCACGTTCTTTGCCTTGCAAAATAGTCGTATCAAGGTTTTGCTTTCATGTCTGTGGGTGGCTGTTGGGTTATAACTTCAACAAAACAAAACCCTATAAATAACAAACGAAAATAATATGATATGCTTGTGGGCTGCGTGCCTCTAACACAGAGACTTCCGAAGCACAGATTGACAAACTGCCCACGAGAACAGTGTAAGTTTGCTCTGCAAAAAAGTGTAACACTAACAAACAAGCAAAGAGGGTCGTCCGAGTAACGAATAGATTAAAGACATGTTTCATGTGTTGTGAACTTACGGTAGAAATCATCCGAATTTTACCTTGAATTAAATAGGAAACTTCGGATAGTTTCTCCTGTAAATGGCAACAGTGTATGTTTCCACATTTAGGCCAAGCACAGCTGTTGCTTGAACTGAATTACTGATCTGTGTCAGAAAGCTTACGATTACTACTCTAACGCGGATCGGAGAGATGCCCCTGCGTGTTGGCGTGTATGCTTTTGGCCGTGCAAGCTGACTGAAGACGAGAGGGCATTTTGTCAGAATTTGTTTCTTATGTTGCCATCGGTTAGAGTCACAATAAGCACTTTGGGGAAAGCGCATTGCGTGTGCATCAACAAATTCTAAACAAATGAGTAACAAAAAAGAAAAATAGGAGCATACATCTTCATGAATTCCAAACCTCTCTTCGCCTCCCACCAAAAAAAAAACAAAAACAAAAACATTTAAACGAATTAGTAAGAACTTTTAAATGTCACTCATAAAGTTGTAATTGAAGCGTTGGCTTTCAAAATCAGCACTATTCATTAAGAAGTGTTCACAATTTTGAAGCTTTCACTATTTCACAACAGAATCTAATGTAGGTACCTAATTTTTGACTTTTTCTCACTAAAAGTTTGCTAAATCATAGCTCTTTTCATTGAACGTCTGTTGTGTAAAATTGCATGCAGTAGATTTCTTATGGAAGAAATAAACATATTGCGCACAATCGTGCAATAAATTCACTATTCTCAACAAATGAAGTCAGAGCTTAACAGTTTAAACCTTTTTTATGTCAAGATCTGTTTTGGTAGAAATGATTGTTGAGATAAAAATAGATGATTAGTGACGCTCATCAGCAATAAAAACTGTCTTCCAACTTTGTTCAGCAAATCGCTGATTTTCGTGTTGTTAAACGAAAACCACCAATCATCCTTCGTTCAAACCTTTTTAGACTTTGAACCTGGAGGTACACATCGTTGAATTTAAAGAGATGCGTCTATAGTTTACATCCATTGAATTTAAAATTGAATAATTCTGTTATATTAATTACATCAATGAATTGACGCAGCCATACGTCGACGAGAACAGTGGCGTAGCGTGCAATTTGGCAACAATGTATTGTGTCCATTTAAACCCATGTAAAAGGTCGAATTCGAATGCAAACGCCAAACACTTCGATCTTTTCCATGGGTTTTAAAGGACGAACTGCTACGTTTCCGAATCGCACGCTACGCCACTGGACGAGAAGACGGGCGGCCCGGGCGCGACGATTGGTAGTTAACTATTCGTACGTCATGGGTTGGTTTTTGCCTACTCTAAGAATTGAAGGCGCTTCATCAATTCTAAACTACACGTCGCGTCGCTCTAAGATAGATTGACGCTGCGAGTCCATTCTAGCTTTCGATATTTTACGCCCCCCCCCCCCACTTGTTTCTTTTCATTTAAAACAGATCGACCAACGCCTTTTTTTTTTTTTTTTAGTAACAAGTTTAAGCAAACTCAATATACCCGTTTAAATACAATAGAGGGTTTTAGTATTGGTGACTGCCGGTGATGAGCGTTCCAAACAAAGCCAGTTTGTCACTCTCGCTCTGACGTGACCCCCATGTACTGCCATCTCACTCTAATTTCAAAAATCGTTTATAGAGACTTATTTTATGAAATTTTTCGGCTGAAATGAATTCCTCAGGGCATTTTAATGCGATTTTGACGATAATATGTCGTAAAACAAGGTTCTGTATACGAATTTCAAAACTAGAAAGAGATGGATATACATGGGGGTCACGGGAGAGTGATTGAGATAGTTTGAAACGCTACGCGAGTTTTATCGCAACCGATTGCGACCGATGAGTGCATTGTTGTGGTTGTTGGCTAACCGTTGACTTCGCTCTAAAACCGCAATGAAAAAAATATAAGCTAAATTTAACTAATTTCTACTTAAAAGTATAGACACCACTTAAAACTGTTAGTTTGAATATTTGAATTAGTAAAATCAACTCCGTGCCGTGTTAATTAACATGGCACTGAGTTAATTTTACTAATTCAAATAGTCAAACTAACAGTTTTAAGTGGTGTCCATACTTTTAAGTAGAAATTAGTTAAATTTATTTTATTTTTTTTTCAGTGCGTCTATTCCAAGATGACTGTCTTACCGCGAATCACAAAATGGATTGGGTGCAACTCCCGTCTAATTTGTTTGTTATAGTGTGTGATCATAGTTTTTTCCTCTGCAGCTTAAAATTAGTTAGAGTACATGGTATAGGCAAGAAAATATCGAAACCTCTACCGTTTCTGAAACGGAAAGCTAAAATTTGCCATGACCGGAAAAATCCACCTTTCAGTCCACGAGTGGCGACTCGTGCAATGTGACAACAGCCTACTCTCTCCATTTAAACTTACGAAAAATGATCGATTTTCAAGATATTCAACGAATCCCTGAGAAATCGATACTTTTGCATACTTTCAAATGGCAAAAAAAAACAAGGTTGCCAATCAATCAGCACAAGACGCTGCACCGCTGCGATCCACCATGCGTCGTCCACAAACATCGCAAATCGCCATGGAAATGCCCTAAAGTGAAATCAGCCTACTTTACAATGAATACGGGGAGGCGTAAACAGGAACCAGGCGAGTTTCACACACTCTCTCACACTCTCCGAAAAATCTGACAACTCCACAATACACCACTTAACTATAGCGACTCTCGCAACTCGTGACTCCAGTCCCTCGAGTCTCTCTCTCTCTCTCTTTCTCTCCCTCTCCCTCCCTCTCCCTCTTCCTCTCCCTCTCCCTCCCTCCCCCTCACTACCTCTCTCTCACCACCCCTCTATCTCTCTCTCTTTCTCTCTCTCTCCCTCCCTCTTCCTCTCCCTCTCCCTCCCTCCCCCTCACCACCCCTCTCTCTCACTCTCTCTCTCTCTCTCTCTCTCTCTCTCTCTCTCTCTCTCTCTCTCTCTCTCTCTCTCTCTCTCTCTCTCTCTCTCTCTCTCTCTACACATCATCTCTGATACATCTATTCATATTATTCTATCCCCCTGCAATATTTTCTTCCCCCTTCCCTTCTCCTTCTACTGGGTTGCGTAGCCATTTTCATTTTTGCTACTTTCTAATTGTTATTTTTTACTTATTTATTCGTTTATTGATTTATTTTTTCTTAATTTATTTATCTATTTATATTTAATTTAATTTTTCTTTCATTTGTATTTTTGTATCTTTCATAGTTTTTTACTGTATTTTACCATTGTTTCATTTTGTTTATTGTTTTTACTTAAGGTTAAGTGGTAGAAAAGGCCTTGTGGCCCTAACTTTGCCTTTTTTTATTTCAATTTACCTATTTTTGTTTTCTTATTTTTTAATAATAAAGCGGTCTCTCTCTCTCTCTCTCTCTCTCTCTCTCTCTCTCTCTCCCTCTCCCTCTCTCTCTTTCTCTTTCGCTCTCTCTCTCTCTCTCTCTGGTATAATTCTGTATCGCGGACAGAGCTGCGCCGTTTCACTTAAAACCAAACGCATATTCCCGCCATTTAATTCAAATGTAATTTTTTTGAATTTCCCGCCAGATCTGGCATCGCTGATCACGGGGCACGGGGTAACAGCTGGAAACGGGGTCATTGACGAGGATGACGCGCGAGAGGAGAGGGGGGGAAGGGTTTTCTGTTATGGAGGGATGAAGAGTGGTGAGGAGGGGAGGGCGACGAGGAGAGGGGAAGGGAGGGGGAAGCAGGAGGCGCCCGACCCCGCAGAGAGCCGAGACCAGTGACGACACAAAAGCGACCGAACGCGAACGACGAGAGCGAGGAAGAGAAGAAGCGAGCGGGACCGAAACGAAACGAAACGAAGCGGAGCATAACGAGCGCCTTCCCTCTGCGCAGATACCGCCCGCCGAACGCTGAACAGTGAACACACCAAGCCGAGCGCTCGCCCGTCCGGTCCGCTCTCGCAGCCTGAAACCCGCGGAGTCGATTCCCGATGCGAGGAGATGCAATGCTACACGCAGTGGATTGAAAACTATAAAGTCCTTTGAGGCATCTCGGCGGCTCGTACAAATTGGCAACTATAGTTCGTAGTTATTTGAACCTAATATGCAAAAGTGTCGATCTCTTAGAGGTTTAATGAACCTCTTGAAGATCGTTTATTTTAACCCTTTACTGCATGATTTTTTTTTTTTTTAAATAAAATCATTTTTTTTTTCAGTACAATTTTGATCCTTGAGACAGGGAAAAATAGTGAAAAAATTCTTTCCATTATATTCCTATGGTAAAGAGCCTGAATATTAATGGGGCTATTGCACACTTTTGCTATAAGCGATTTAATAGTCGATTAAGGCGTAAAAACCTCAAAAAATAACGATGGCGGCACTAAAAACTTCCAAAATCCACTCCTAAACTCAATAAACGCAGTTATGTGCGGGAGCGTAATGGTGGCAGAAGGCACTAACAATGGGAGATTCCTATCTAACAATTCTGAAACTCCATCAAGAAGTGACCAATAAGAGACTACTTTCATTTGACACCGGTGTCACTTGGTGTTGCGGTACCATTCATCGGATGTGGATCATCACTCTGATGACTAATTACTCTGTGAATCATCCTTGTCAGCATAGAAAGAGTGACGAAATTAAGATAGGAATCTCCCATTGTTAGTGCCTTCGGCCACCATTACGCTCGCGCAAATAACTGCGTTTATTGAGTTTAGGAGTGGATTTTGGAAGTTTTTAGTGCCGCCATCGTTATTTTTTGAGGTTTTTACGCCATAATCGACCATTAAATCGCTTATAGCAAAAGTGTGCAATTGCCCCATTTTTCCAAATATGGCCTTACCCGCATTTAGGTATCCATGCAACTGAAAATAAAGTTTTCAAGCTAAGAAAAAAAAATTAAAGTAGTAAAAAATAAGTTAGTAAGTTTCAATAGTTGTTTTTTTTTGTATATGGTACCCCTGCGTTACTCCCAAACATAACAATGAAAATCGGAAAATCTCTATCAGATTTTCAGTAAGCTATTTTCAACCACTCTGCACGTTCTCTATCCTGTGCTGCGCGCTCTAGGACAAAATCGACAATTCTTACTCGTTTATTATATGTTCCACATGTGACCCACCATGCAGCGACAGTACAACTCAAGTCCCCTACTTTTAGATAAGGCGTCAAAGTAATTGTTCCAGATCTGGGCTCATCTGCAGTTAAGGGTTAAATAGGTTTCAATCATATCGGCGGCTCTTGCAAAGGATGGCAACTAAGGTTTTCTGTTATTTGAACCTAAGCGCAAAAGTATCGATTTCTCAAAGGTTCGATGAACCTCTGGAAAATCGATTATTTGACATGGGTTTAAATGATTTATTTAATTATTTATTTATTCAAAAAATGATTTTTGCCCATCACACTGAAATGTCGAAAACGAAAAACGATATCGACCTCCGCGGCTGTCTGCACCAAAATCATTAGAATTTTATGCCTCGTTAAACGTTGAATCACAATATAGGAGTTGTCGTCTGAAATTTTTGAGTTGGGGAGGGAGAGAAACCCCCCGTTAGAAGCACCCCCGGAAATTTTGGAAACGCCAAAAAGTTGAATCACATTGACTTGGGGTGACTCTGAAAGTAAAACGAATGCAACTCTGTTTGCGCTAAAGAGAACCAACAACAAATATATAGGAACCAACCCGTACGACAGTTTGTAACATAAATAATGTATCCTAAATATAGGTATCTTCAGTCCCCTTCGCACCTCCACACCATGGGCGGATACAGGGAATTGTCTTTCTCTCTCTGTTCTCATTTAAATACGTGCGTTAGAAAAGGACAGAAGAGGAAGCCAAAGTCACGTGATGGCCTCATCCGCTATCCTTTTCTAACAAATACGCTCAAATGGAAGGAGAGAGAGAAAGACAATTCTCTGTATCCGCCCATGCTCCACACCCAGATCCCCCCTGCTTTACTACTCCATAATTGGCGCTAAAGAAAATTAATTACAGGAGTCATACGTCAAAGTTATTTTCGCGGAATTTAACATTACAACTAATATGTGTCACACAGACATGCAGTTGAAGTAGAGCGATCAACCACCATCCCGGTGACCTGTGGTTCCAAACAAACTCTGATGCAATGTATTTTCCCCTTGAACGCATTTTCGAATGGAAATATAGACCATTAAATTAAATCATTAATGCGACCTTTTAGCCCAGAATCCGACCCCCTTCCACAACAACATTAACACTAACATTCAGGCCATTCCAAACCTCCAAACGCATCCTTTAATCTGTAATATCTTGTTGATTTTGACAGTTTTAGTCAGGGAATCAGGCATATATAATGGGGCTTTTGCACACTTTTGCTATAAGCTATTTAATAGTCGATTATGGCGTAAAAACCTCAAAAAATAACGATGGCGGCACTAAAAACTTCCAAAATCCACTCCTAAACTCAATGGACGCAGTTATTTGCGCGAGCGTAATGGTGGCCGAAGGCACTAACAATGGGAGATTCCCATCTAACAATTCTGAAACTCCATCAAGAAGTGACCAATAAGAGACTACTTTCATTTGACACCGGTGTCACTAGGACCACTAGGTGTTGCGGCACCATTCATCGGATGTGGATCATCACTCTGATGACTATTTACTCTGTGAATCATCCTTGTCAACAAAGAAAGAGTGACGAAATTAAGATAGGAATCTCCCATTGTTAGTGCCTTCGGCCACCATTACGCTCGCGCAAATAACTGCGTCCATTGAGTTTAGGAGTGGATTTTGGAAGTTTTTAGTGCCGCCATCGTTATTTTTTGAGGTTTTTACGCCATAATTGACTATTAAATCGCTTATAGCAAAAGTGTGCAATAGCCCCATTAAGCATTTTCGAGGATGTAGAATTCAAAGTCTCAAAAAGGTAGAAGCCGTTTCAGATAGCTTCGGTTCTGACAGTTTTTTTTTTACATGCGCAGAAGGACGATATGAAGTCTTCAATTACGCTTTAACGTAAAAATTCACTAATTACGATTGTTAACCGAGTCTATTTTGCGGCAAAAACTTCTAATGTTTCGCGCAGTGAGCGGCGTCAACGTTTTCACAGCTGTCAGAATCGAAGTTATCTGAAACGGCCTCCAGCATTAATTGTTTAGTTTAGTAGCCTAAATGTCCGTTCGAAAATGCACTTATGGGGAAAATACATTGAATCAGAGTTTGTTTGGAACCAGCGGGCCGATCATTTACTTCCTCGTTAAACTGATCGTTAGGACAGTATCTATGAGTGAATGAGTGATGCTATTAGTCGGAAATTGTAAAAACACTATGCAACAGCCATTTTGTCCACGGGTTGAGACCTATTTTTTCTGACTCCTAGTGACCAAAGAAGTCAGAAAATGGCCATGAAAGTGCCGGGAAAATGTGTATGCTCCCAGGACGCCGCCATTTTTAAAAATCAGAAATTCAGCTGACTTTCCGTCGGTTTTTTGAGGTTAGCGTCCTTAATTTTTACTCAAATTAAAAAAATGTGGATATAAAATGAAAGAGCATAAAATTTCCTACAAGATGAGTTGCCTTGATTTGTTTTTTGATCAGCAAAAATATACAAAAACTGAGGTTTTATAATTTTTTTTTTTTTAAAAAATCGAAAATTTGACGATTTTTTGGATGAATTTTAGCTCATGCCGTCCAAAAATAGAAATCATAGAAAAAAACAGATTGATGCATTGAAAAGAGCGTTAAAGTGGCTACAAGATGATGTACTACAAAAGTTTTTTGTGATTATTTTTTTCCACTTTTCAGCCATTAAAAAGATTTTTCCCCCAAAAATTTAGTTTTCTCCCTCTATGCTCCCTAATATACTAACGGTATCGTTCCATAACGTCGATTTGGTTCCTCTCATGCACCCTCGCACCAAAATAATCCGTTTCTCATCAAAAGTGACCGAGAATAATGGTGGAAAAAGCTTGACTCATCACGTTTGATTCCCCTTTTTTACATTAAATGTGTCTACGCATCCATTCAGTTCCTCTCAAAATCCCATGCTTAAAAAAAAAAAAAAAAAAAAAACATCTGCTAAAGGCAGATATTTTTTGAAGTTTTTTTTCACTCTCAGCCGTTATTAATGGAAAACAATATTGGTTTCAGAAAAATGAATTTTATTGCTCTGGATAGAGCGGATGGGATCAATGATGTGCTGAGAACAATAAAATAAGTGGGGGCCCTGAGAAAAACGGTTTTTAATCGGATTGGGTATCAGTATATACCAGTGCGGTTACATTTGGGAGAGTGATGAGATTCCTGAGTCCATACTGGTCTAAAAATGAGAGAGTAAAGAGAAGTTGAAAAAGTGGCGCGCCAATTTTTAGCCGTTTCAGGTGGCTCTGAAAAGAGCCGTTGCATTGACTGTCGTTATTTTGCACATGCAGTGTCCTTTCCTGTCCTCCTTAAAATTTAGACCTGACACTTGGCAGTTACTTGTATAAAAGCCACGCATAATGATGCTTGACTTCAGCCTGCTGTACAAGTCAAGGCTTCAAATTCACGAAAGCATCTTATAAAAATTTGAATATGTGTTGTCAAAAAGTTCCTTCCTCAGGGCCACCAAATGAGGTTGAGAATTTCTGAACATCAAATTACAATTGAGCAAAAGTAAACAAAATCTTAAAAATAAATATGTCTTTTTTCATTACATCAAAGTGTGAGCAAAGGGGGCGGGTGTATGGGGCTATTGGGGCTATAGCCTCCCCCCACACTTTTTTGAGGATATGGGGGTAACACTTAAAAAAAAAAAAAAAAAAAAAAAAATTAGCCCTCCCTTTTTCGACTCCACGCGCCGCCCATGGTGAAATTCGTGACGAATAAAGGAGAGAACTCGTTCTCAACTCGATTTTCGCCATTATTTACGGTCACTTTTGATGAGAAACGGATTATTTTGGTGCGAGGGTGCATGAGAGGAACCAAATCGACGTTATGGAACGATACCCTTAGTATATTAGGGAGCATAGAGGGGGGGAAAAATGAATTTTTGGGGGAAAAACATTTTAATGGCTGAAAAGTGGCAAAAAATAATCACAAAAAACTTTTGTAGTACATCATCTTGTAGCCACTTTAACGCTCTTTTCAATGCATCAATCTGTTTTTTTCTATGATTTCTATTTTTGACGGCATGAGCTAAAATTCATCCAAAAAATCGTCAAATTTTCGATTTTTAAAAAAAAAAATTTTTTAAAAACCTCAGTTTTTGTATATTTTTGCTGATCAAAAAACAAATCAAGGCAACTCATCTTGTAGGAAATTTTATGCTCTTTCATTTTATATCCACATTTTTTTAATTTGAGTAAAAATTAAGGACGCTAGCCTCAAAAAACCGACGGAAAGTCAGCTGAATTTCTGATTTTTTAAAATGGCGGCCCTCCTGGGGGCATACACATTTTCCCGGCACTTTCATGGCCCCTTTTCTGACTTCTTTGGTCACTAGGAGTCAGAAAAAATAGGTCTCAACCCGTGGACAAACCAAAAGTTAAATTTTGTTGCATAGTGAAATTGGCCGTTGCTATGGTAACCATTGTTAAGAGTATCGTTTTATAAAGACTATTCATGAGTAAACTTTAAAAATCGGACACTATAACGATGGTTACCATAGCAACGGCCAAGTTTTACAATTTTTGACCAATAGAATCACTCATAGACAGTCTTAACGATCGGTTTTAAGATGAAGTAAATGATCGGCCCGCAGAGGTCTTCGGACGGCAATCGATATAATGTATCGCTCTATTTAAACAGTCTATTATGTCATAGCGAAAGTGTACGCAGCTGGTCCGTTTCAGAGGATTGGGGACGAAATCGGTGGACCCGAAGTCTCATCATTTATATACTTTGCAACCGATGTCTAATTCGCTCATATTTCCGAATCTGTACCAGACAGAGTTGGGCAAATATAGGAGGGTCATAATTTCGAAACGGGCCAAATGGCGTCCCAACAAGATTACCTTTTAAAAAAAGATCAAAGGAACTTTTCAAGTTGAAGGAACTTAGTTTTATGAGGAGCAATAGTAATAATTGCTTTTAAAGTTATTTAAATACTAATTTTAATTGTTTTATGGTTCAAAACGTCCGTCGGTTACGCGTCCCCCACACGAGTTTTTGGTATTTAACCTAAGTTTTTGACCATCTTTTGTGGCTGAAATGAATTTTGAAGAAAATGAAAATGCTCAAAAAACTCCGTAGAACACGCGTATTGTCGTTTTTTACGAATTTATTTTTCTTCATGCCATAAATTGTGAAAAATGGTTGTCCCCCGGTTCTAAAATGTCCATCGGTTACGCACGGATTTTACTGTTTTACATCTTAAAAGTTTATTTAAAAGTGAAACTGGGTAACTTACGATTTTCTCAATCACGCTCCAACGTTCTAAAACGGAATTATTATCATCTGAGCAAATGGATTTTATTTGGAAACGATTTTCACCAACAAATCCGATCTCGTGATTTGCCTATGGTCCTAGTCAGCGGCACTTAAATATACGAAAAAGGTAGGGAATATAGTAAAGTTCCGCCCTGTAATTTTTAATTCAATTCAACTACCGAAATTTGCTTTAAAAATCAACATCAGAGATTATTGTAACAAGTAATACTGTTTTTATTAAGTACTTTTGAAATAGTCGGTTACGTAACCGACAGCGTAACCGACAATCGACAAGTTATTTTCCATTAGTTCATCATGCGTTTCCGGTTGTTTCCGCGATACATGAGAAATATCGAGAATTCAGCGGAACCCTTCCGAAAAAAGTCTTTTCTAGTAGTACTGAAGGTAAAAAATTACTCATTGAGTTTAAATTTTGACTTGCAATTTTCACGGAGCATGCATGCTCAATGGGTCTGTTGCAAACTTTTGCTACAACGATAAAAAGTGTTTCATCATATGTAAAATCTCCCGAAAAGTCCATCGGTGGCATCAGAAAATCATGAAATGCGATAATAAACTCACAAGAGACGTATAATAAAATCCAAGATGGCGGTAAAATATCGAGCAATCTGTATGCATGCACCTTTAACATCCAAGGATTGCCAACGTTGACAACCTCACAGCTTCAGAGGTTATGAGTTTACTTACGTTGTGATTGGGTGTGATAGATATTGTGAGGTTGGCTATCCTTGGATGTTCGGGGTGCATGGATACGGGTTGCTCAATATTTTACCGCCATCTTGGATTTCATTAAACGTCTCTCGTGAGTTTTATACTGCTTTTTTGACTTTCTGATGACCAATGGACTTTTCACGCGATTTTACATGAGATTGAACTCTATATAGTGCGCTGTAGCAAAAGTTTGCAACAGACCCATTGGCCCGATTTGAAATTATGCCCCAGGAGTGAAATCGATACGATTACTGGGTAATCGATACGATTACTGCGTAATCGATAATCGTCAAACCTTTGGATGGAAATTTAAAATGGATTCTTCACAGATACCTGGTCTTTTATAGGGTCTTTTCGATTAGCTCTAAGTCTACGGCAACTATTATGATGGATGGCTTGTAAAAAATTAGCCCTGATTACCGTAAAATCACCCTTCAAAAAAACGACGAACACGCTTACCGAGTAACAGTAGCGCACCGAGAGTTTTTCATCTCCCTTTTTTCTCCATTAAAAAACGTATGTTAGACAAGGATGGAAAAAGGGGATAAAACCCCCTCCTTCTGTCCTTTTCCTCCTCATGCATTCAAAGGGGAAATGAGAGAGATGAAAGATCCTGGTTGCGCCAGTGCCGAGTAATCGTGTAATCAATTACCACCCCCATTTGCCCAACTTTGGTACCAGATCTGAATATTGTAAAATTAGCTTTATTAGTTTCATCCACAATTTTTAAACTTGTATGAGTGTATGTACAAGAGGTTGTTCGGCGAAAAATATAGGGGGGGGGGGGGGCGTTGCCTCGAGTTGAGAGCAGGATAAACGATAATGGTAAATAAATAAAAAAGCAGCCGAAAATTGGACGAATATCAATCAAACTCTCTCGCTTTTCCCCCCCTTTGAAATAAAAAAAAAAAAAAAAAAAAAAAAAAAAACTAGGTCTATTATCCCGCCGACGCAGTTTTGATTTTGTTTGGGGGACGAGATGTGAAGGGGAAAAAACGATGTTTTCGGCATCCGGGTTTTTGCCAGTGTTGCCTGATGTCAGAAGAGGAACCCAAAAATTTGAGCCTTTTAGTTTGAAATGGGCCTTTGCTTCCAAGTTTCATTCCACACGTTTAAAACGTGCCTTTTTTTTTTATTTTTTGTTCTGTTTTGTTTTTTTTTTTTTTTTTTTGTTTTTTTTTTTTTTTTTTTTGATTAATTTTTTTCTACTTTTTTTTTTTTTATTTTTTTTTTTATGTCATTGTATCTTTATTTTTTTTTATTTTTTTTTTTTTCTATTTATTATATTATTTTATTTTATTATTTTCTTTTTTTTTTTCTTTAGTTTTTTTTTTTTATACGATGTAATTTTTTTTTTTAACATGCAGTAAGTACTGCATGTTTTTTTTATGGTTTTGTATCGATTTTGGCCATAAAATTCCTGCATAAAAATCGACAATTTTCGGCTTGGTCGCAAACGTGCGTTGTCAGATTTCCGCGCGTAATGATCGCGTACTGCTTTTCGGTGGATTCCTTTCGTTCGATATATTGCGGAGCGGCAACGCGAAAAATCTCCCTATCCTTTAAGCAGTCACTAAACGAATCGCGCGCCGTATCGAATCCGCGATATTCTTCGGTCCGCCGCACAATGGACAGAAATCAAATCTTTGGGGGTCCAAATTCGATCCTTTCAAAGTTGGAAAATTAGTATTTTAGATGGATACTATAGTTGATTTTAAGGGGTTTTTTTGGCTCCGTTTTTTTTTCCTGGCCTGTCCCATACTTATCGGAGAATATCATTTGATGGATCGACAATTCTTGTGATATCTCATGTCTTTGTACTTTTGACCACTTAGGACTCGATTTGGATCCATAGTGCGCCGTTTGAAATGTTCGAATAATGATTGAGTTAGCTTTTGACTGAGTATTGAACGTAAGTTTTTCATAAGGATTTGTCTCCGTTATGAATAAATTTGGTAGTTTCATTATTTTGTCTGTAACTACCAACGAGCTATATCTAGTTCGGAGGCTTTGGTAAACATGCGTAATTTGCCTCGGAGATTTTAAGGTTAGAGATTTGTGTTGTGAAAACAAACCGAAGTTCCCTCCGCAATGTATATTCGCGTGTTTTCGAAGTCTATCAGAGACTTTAAAATCTGAATTTCTTTATGAACTGTGCGTGTTTTCTGTCAATCAAAGCCTTAATTTTAGTTTCTACTAATTGAAACACTCAAGTTCTTCATAGCTTTCATTTAATTTGCCAGATTCTACAGTGCGTGTTATTGCCTCGTAATGCCGTAACTCATCGCCTTTCTTGGCATTTTGACGAGTGAAAGTGGTATGTTTGTGGTGATTTATTCAAAAATTTTGTAATTTGACCTCTCTCAGCAAACTCTATCTTCCTGAGACAGATTTTCTCATGTCCATCTCCTAAGTTGAGTGATCTGAAGTAGATAAATTCTTTAACCGATGAGCGTGCTCCTTGATCCTTCTGAAATGTTTGTGCAGTGGAAAAGTTACCGAAAGGAAAAAAAAAAACCACCTTGGATGTATTGTTTGATTAAATAATTTACTTTAAACCAAGAATTGTCTTGAAGGCATGTGCTCCATTACCTATTCTCAAGTTTCCATGTCTCGAGACAACTTCATCAGGAACTCTGTCAGGAGCCTTTAGGTACTACCTTCCACGCTGATTATATGTTGAATAATAGTTTTCACGATTTGAAAGCAAGCTTCATGCTACATCCAGTTTAATTTCTCTCCAGCACCATCAAGCTGTAAAATCGTTTGCTTCCTGTCCCACACAGGATTTTTATACTTTTAAGACAAGGAAATGTCCGAACATTACTGTGAGCAAGGGTGTTTGGTTTTTTTCGGCACTCATCAGAGACCTTATTATTTGACGTTCAGAAAACATCAGAGCGTACTCAGCGTAGCCAATGCATATCTTTCTTTTTTCAAGAGAGCTTGACTATTTTGACTTTCCAAGCATTTCAAAAATTACTGCATTAATCCTGAGTTGATGTCTAATTTGTAAGGTGATAATAAGCTTTTTATTTTTGTTTAAGACTTAACTTGCCAGTTTCACTCAAGTCATCATTCTGTCCATGTGAAAGAGTGCTCTGATGACTGTTCTCTCAAAGAAGCCTCTGTGATCCTGATCCTTACTGAAGTGTTGCCCCTTTCAGTTTTCCCAGTGTTTATTCCAGAGATAAATCTGGTTCATTTGCTAAAGAGCATTTCTAAAATTTTAACTGTCTCCAACTATCAGCATTTATCAGCTACAGTTTGATTCTAGAAAGCCCTCCATGACCATCTTTGATATCAGCACTCTTCTTCTGTCCAAACGTGTAAGTGCAGTGTAAGTCTTTTTACCTATTTCTGCATGATGTAATTTCTTGGCAGCCGATTATGAACAATCGAGTCAACTTTGACGAATCGAAGCTATTGGACTAAGTCCATTCCAGTCATTTGAGTCAGTTGCTCTGCTGGTAATTTCCACTTTTGAGCATGAATTCTTAACCCTTAGATGTCCGTGTCTTTTTTATACGAAAACGCCCGAGCCGGGTCCATTGGACCCGTATTTAAAATACATGGGTTTAAGCAGTTTTGGTCCTTTTTTACTCCATTTTACTCAGTATCTTAGCTTCTTGGTTTTAGAAATAGGTTAGAATACTTCAATGTTGTTGAGCAAACTGTCAAGCATGATCACCAAATCCTTTCCTCCCCCTCTTCCTCCCCAACCCATTAAACCACCCCCTAACTCCGTTTGCTATACGCCCACAAAATCTAGCTCCGAAGATCAAAATCTAATAAGTTACTCTATTATTCCTAAAATAATAAATTGGTGTATTTGCATGTACACCAAAGGTTTAGAAAACAGAAGCATCATTTGGAGGGTCATGAATAGCAACCCCCCCCCCCCAACTCCCCACCTGAAACCGAAAAGTTCAACGTTTTAGGGCAATATTCGGCACCATTTCGTGGTTTCTTATAGTACTCCCCTTCAAGAAGGATCATTTGTAGTTAAAAGGGTGGGGGGGGGATTATTTGCTCCACCAAACCCTTTGTAACACCCTGCAATTGATGCCTCTGTCTGAAAATATAGCGGTTTTTGGAGGGGATGTTAGATTTGGGAAAACAATGTATTATTGTGAAAAAGTTATGATGCGTTGACTCAGTCTCAGAACTTTCTCACAATAATACATTGCTTCCCCAAATCTCAAATCCCATCCGAAAACCACTATATTTTCAGACAGAGGCATCATTTGCAGGGTTTTACAAGAGAACGGTAGAGCAAAAACCCCCACCCCACCTGCTAGCTATAGAAGAGAGCACGGTTGGAAGAGAGATTCTAAGAAACCGCATTGAAAAGTGCCGAACATTGTCCGAAAAACTTTGAATTTTGCAGTTCCATGTAAAGGGGGGGGGGGGGTTGCTATTTGTGTCCCTCCAAATGATGCCTCTGTTTTCTAATCCTTTGGTGTAAATGCAAAAATGCCAATTTAGCATCTTATATAATAAAAGGCGACCGCTGAGAATCGTCGAAAATCGCGTTTTACTATGATCTCGAGAACTAAAGCACGCGGGACCTCGAAATTTCGCGAACGGGTCCTGCGCCACCAAACGGTGTGCACACAGTGCTTCTTTTCCCCATTTTTTTTTTCATCCCTCCCCGAGGGTGGATTTTATCGCGGTGTTTTACCCCTTTTTTGGCCCTATGGTATCTGAGACCTCGAAATTTTGGCCCCCGGTGCTGCTCGGTCCTCGAAAGCGATCCAGCTCATCCGGATCGACCCAACCCCAAAAGCAATCCCTCACGGGGGATCTACCCTTCGAAATGGGTTGTTTTGGATCGTGGAAACGGGGGTCGAAGACGTTGCCCAGGCGATCGACACTTCGCAAGAGGGTAGCCCCGGGCTCCGCGCGTGGACTTTTTCACTCGAATTCGCGCGCCGCGAATATCATCCCCCGCTAAGGGTGGTTTTCTGAAAGGGGTGTTTTACCAATTATTTCGGGCACCGGATCACTCTGAGCGCCGAAATTTTCCATGAGGATCGTGCTCCGGGCGGGGGTGTCCGTGAGACTTCGCTCAGCCCCCCCCCCCCCCGATTCACATTCTACCCCCTGTTGGGGTGGGTTTTCTTACTGGGCGGAATCTTATCTCGGATTCTACGGCTTCGCTGACGACTTAATACGACAACCGGAGTCACGATGATATGCTTTTCCGGTCCTCGAAAACGATCGCGCTCATCCGGACCGACCAGATCTTAAAAACAACCCCTCGCGGGCGATTTACCTTCCGGGATGGGTTGTTTTGGATCGCGGAACCGGTGGTCGGAGACGGTGTCCATGGTGATCGAGACTTCGCACGAGGGTGTAGCCTCGGACTCCGCGCGTGGAGGTTTCCACTCGAATTCGCGTGGCTCGAATATCATCCCCCGCTAAGGGTGGTTTTTGGAAGCATCGGTTTTACCGATTATTTCGGGCACGGGATCACTTGGGGTGGCTAAATTTTGATTGATGATCGTGCTCCGGTCGGGGGTGGTCGTGCGACTTCGCTCTTCACCCCGATTCTTTTTCTACCCCCTGTTAGGGTGGGTTTTCTCATCGGACGAATCTTATCTAGGAATCTACGACTTTGCTGACTACTTAATAACGCACCCGCACCCGGAGTCACTCTGCTATGCACGAATCGATCTTTGCACATCCGAACCTGTCCCATCGTTAAAACTACCCCTCGCGAGGGATTCATTCCCGAAATCAGGTCGGTGGGCTTCTCGAAAAAAATCGGCGACAGCCGCGTTGAAATTGAGTTCGTGCAGAACTCTTCAGTAGGCGTAGCAGAACGAATCCACGTGCAGCGCTTCAAATTTTGAACTACCCTTTATACTGAGGTTGTTCGATTCTCGCGGAGTGGCTTCGGAGCCTAGAAAGTGCGAAGGCCGGAAGTTCTGGTTTTCCGCGTGTTCTTTCTCCTTGACGAAGCGGTTGGAGGTTTTTTTTTAAGCGGTTTAAACATAGGCGGACCGTATCAAGGGCTAGGGGGAGCTGTAGTCCCCCACTTTTTCGGGTGGAGGGGCTAAGAATCGGGGAAAAGTCATCACTTGAGACTTGAAAAGCAAAAAAAAAAAAAAACAAAAGGGGGGGTCATCACTTTTTAGCCCCCCCCCCCCCCCCCTCCCATTTTTTTTTGGTCACGGTCCGCCTATGGGTTTACATAACATCCCCTCTTGAGGGGTAGTTTCATTTTTTAGGGGTTTTTGCCAACTTTTGGGACTTTAAGTTTCTTTAAGAGGTATATTCCTGGATTTTTTTAGGAGTGCGCCGTGCGCAAAAATATTTCACTTACTAACGCAGCAGGGAATATTCTGCGAGGGTAGGGATTCTTTTTTATTTATCCTTCGCAGATTAATGGATTCTCTCCTCAGCTCGGGTTCTGATGTATACGATAAATTGGAAATGCATGTTGCTTGGCAACGTCGATCATTACTCACATCTTAGCAATGATATTGTTACCAGTTCGAATGCCTTTCGATTACTTTATACATGTATCATGTATCATCAGCTGTTTTAGAGTTGCTCATAGGAATCAATGCAAAACATACAATTTTTAACCTTTCATTTTCTTTAAATGTGTAATTATGGCACTTGGGAAGATCAATCAGTCGCCGTAGCGTCACATGCATTCTGCCAATGCTGCACTTTGTCCCTTTTAAGGTTATGTACATGTTCGTATCCAAGGAGTGCACTATAAACATCCAAAAATTCGACCCATGGGCGGAGCCAGCAATTTATAACAACCGTGGATTCTTCCCATTTGAATGTATGAGAAAAAAATCGATTGTTGAGGAGGACATGGCCCAATATATAATCTAATGTTTCTCATACATTCAAATGGGTAGAATCCACAGCTGCCAAATTGCTGGCTCCGCCCATGATTCGACCTTCTACGCAAGTATAACGGTACGAAATAAAATGTTACTAAAATGCACGCGACAAACTGCAATCAAAATTACATCAACGGAATGAAACGTAAACTCGATACTTAACTTCGGCCAAAAATAGCTAGACTACCTACAGCATTATTCGGCCAAATACGGAAACAAAAATGTCAATAAGTATCCCTGTGCAACTTTTAGAAATTACGGTTATCTTGGACTACGTACGATCATGAGTAAATGTTAGTCCAACGCAAAACGTTATATTACTCCTCACTTAAAACAATTTCCTTCTCCTCTACTAACGGAGAAGTAATAAAAGAAGTAAGTAAAATGTGTTGTGTACACAAAAAATCAGTGACATAGCGTGCAATTTGGGAACCTTCTACTCTGTCCAATTAAACGATTGTAAAAGATCGAATGAGGAAGTGTTCACCGAACAACTAATAGACTGTTTTAGTAGAGTGATATACCGTATCGATTGCCGTCCGAGGGCCTCTGGCTCCAAACAGACTCTGATTCAATGCATTTTCCTCATAAGCGGATTTTTTAACGGAAATGTAGACTATTAAATCAAACAATTAATGCGACCTTTTTGCGATTATGAATTCTACGTCCCCGAAAATGCTTAATTTTGCATGGTTCCACCCGTAAAACTGCCAAAATCAACAAGATATTACAGATTAAACGATGCGTTCGGAGGTCGAAATCACCCAAATGTTATTGTTGTTGTTGTGGAATTGGCGGGATTTCGGGCGATTCTAACCTACAAATGCAAAATTTAATCTGTAATATCTTATTAATTTCGGCAGTTATAGTCAAGGAACCAGGCATAATTAAGCATTTTCAAGGACGTAGAATTCATAATCGCAAAAAGGTCGCATTAATTGTTTGATTTAATACCCTAAATTTCCGTTCAAAAGTTCGCTTATGGGGAAAATACATTGAACCAGAGTTTGTTTGGAACCAGAGGCCCTCGGACAGCAATCGATACGGTATATCGCTCTACTAAAACAGTCTACAGGGTGGCGCAAATGTCCGTCCCCCCTTTTATTTTTTGAACGGCTGCAGATGAAAAATTGAAACTTTGGGGTCTTCCATAACTTTTGAGAGCTTTCGCGTGAGGGGATCAACATTTCCAAAATTACTTCCCTTTAGGGGGGGAAAGGCCCCCAACTCAAAATTTTCAAATGGCTACCCCTGTCTTGTGATAGCTAATTCAAAAGAACATTAAATTCTAAGACTTTTGGCGCAAACCGGAGGTCAATATCGTTTTTCGTTTTCGATTTATTGAAGATCAAAGTTCGATTTGGACCCATTTTCTAAATATCATTACTCCTATGTAAAAAGTCGGAATTTAAAAAATCAGTTATCTAAAATACTCTAAAAAGCAAGTACTTTCCTGAAAAAATACTGCTGTGACATAAATGTACTCAAAACTTCATTTTACAGCCCCAAAAGTTTTTAACGTTTCTACGCTCCCAGGGGGACTGTCTCAAAAATTCCTAAAGACGGACCCTATCGAGTGATACGTCGATAAAACAGGCGTAAAAAAATGAGAATTTTGGCGCAAACCAAAGGTCAATAGCATTTTTCGAATTCGAGATATCGATCTTTGAAAATCTACCTTTGACAATAAAAAAAGAAAATAAAAGGGGGAGAACGGACTTTTGCGCCACTCTGTGTACTCCGAACTTTTTCACAAATTTGAATAGAAGAGCTGCAACGTTGCTAAATTGCACGCTACACCACTGACAGGATCAAAAAAAAAAAAAAAAAAAAAAAAAAAACCATTGAAAACACCACAAGAAAAAAGAAACAACAAAAAACGAGTAAAACAAAAAAAGAAACCACAGTACCCGTCGGTAGCCCGACGGGCAATATGCTAGTATCAGGAATAATAAAGCAAGCTCTTAGATTTTGTTCAGAGCAAGAGTAGATGGGTGCATGGCAAACGGGGTTCAGGGAGGGTTGAATGAGTTGTAGGAGGAAGAGAAGGGGGGGGGGGGTTCGGTGAGCATGCTCGACAGTTTGTTCATCAACATTCAAGGATTGTAATCCGTTTCTAAAACTTTGAAGCTAAGATACTGATTAAAATGGAGAAAAAAATGACTAAAACTGCTAAAACACAAGATAAATAAAAACTAATTTTCAAAGTCCAAAATTAGCCTTATCACTGTTTTTTGTTTGTTTAAAAGACATCAAAATGTAAAAATCATGACGGTCTCTGTAGCCAACTGTCAATATCATGAAGGACTGAAAGTTTCCACCAAAATAAATCAATATCCCAACAATATCACATCAAAATAACGGACGGGTCCAATGGACCCGGCTCGGTCTTTCTCGGGGTAGTCGTGAAAAATTTGGCCCTGTGCCCCCCCCTTATTATTATTTTTCCCCAAAATGATGAAATTACTATTTTTGAGAGTTTTTTTAGAGCATTTCATAAAGCTCAAGTTTGTATGACCAGTGAACAGCTGCTGGCAGCCGATTTTAGCATACGTTGGGTCCATTGGACCCAGCTCGGACATCTAAGGGTTAAATAAATTCTGAAAATGTCACAATGAGCGCAGATGCATCATTATTTCTTCCACGATGGAAGTATAAAGGTGGAGGGGAGGCATTCGTACCCCACCGTGCATCACAGAACTTGGTGTTGGTATTGACATTTGAATAGTTTTGCTCTCCATAACTGTCATGCAAGCATAGGTACAATTGGTCTGGAATATTGGCAAGGATATTCGTCATGAAGCAGTTTTTATCGAATGGCCATGTCTCAGTTAAAACTGAACAAATCTTGATGCATCAGCGCTTTATGTGATTTCCGCGGCATTTAAGTAAGAATTATTGATCGCAAGTAGTAATTAACGACTGTGCATATGGCCCAAAATGCGAAATTAATTGGACAGGGCTAAGTTTATTCGACTCTACCTAATTCTTTTAGATTCCATTTAAGGAGTCCATTTAATTCACCCAAGTCCAATCAATTGTTTGTGATCAGTTTCCAAGTCAGAGAAAAATAAGGACTTACAAGTTTTGACAGAGGAAGAGCGGTGACATCACAGATGATCGTGAGAGCTTTCTAGGATCAAACTGAAGCAGGTAAAGGAAAATTTTTTGCGACAGTTTAAATTTTGGAACAACTCTGTATGGACAAACATTGGATAAACATAATACTTTACAGTTTGGGAGCTCAAGAGGCAATACTTCCAGTGATTCTAGGGGAAATGTCTTGAAGGTACCTTCTTTTTGAAATGGGGGGGACTCTGGTAAGACAAGGCAGTAAACGAATGGCTCTAACTGCGTCAAGGCTTTTAATAAGGTCACACTTACAATTAGTCCATAATTACACCTGAACGCTGTGAAGGACTAAATTCTAGTATTAAAGACATTTTTGACGCATTTCTATTTAAAATTCACAGCAGAATTTGGTTTGCTCATGGTTTGTTTTCATTGTTTATGAACAAAAGTAAACATACGACTTTACTTTTTCCAAAAACATTGACTTTCAAACGTTTCATCTCTGCGCGAATCATTCATCAAAACTCCACATTTTGGTGTTTTTCGGACATTTCCCTGTCTTAAAAGGTACCTACTTCCTACACAGTATACACTTTCAACGCTGCAAGAAATTCATTTTACACCTACAGTGTTGTTCTCACGCTACAGGATTATCAGAAGGTTCAAGAATTACTTACCTACTTGTCTTTGAAGTGAATCATCCAATTTTTCTGAATAACTTGCTCGGTTTTTACTTTGTTTATGACCATTTTTAAAAAATAAATGGTGCTACAAGAAGTACCATATAGCTATTAAGTAATTGACAATCTTGAACTGGTCTGTGGCAGCAGCAATTTCCAAATCTTCAAATGTTTTAAAAGCCATTCCGGCTACCTATAATTTGAATTTAGAAAAGCTTGTTGTCCGCCATATTTACACCCTCCCTGGTTGCTGTCCGAAATGATCCAGCTTTGATGCTTTAAGGTAAGATTAAAACCAACCTGTTTCATTATTTTCATCCATTAGCATACAACACAGGTTTAATCCCTCGTATAGTGCTTATCAGATGTTAAAACGGCTCTCTACATGGAGATTGTCTCAATATTCTTCCTCAATCAGTAGTCCGAAAGTTCACTCGTCTCTTTGTTTTGATGTGTGTACTTACTACTTCTTATTGCTGTACTGTTGAATAACTTTTAAATGGGTTTGAGGCTGAAATGTGCAACAAGGCCAGAGTTGGGGGAACGGGGTAGTCTACCCGTACTCAGTTCTTGATTCTTTGAAAATTCACTCTGATTACCGTTGAAATGCGATTAAAAAAAATTACGAATGCCAAGTACAGTACTCGTAGTGTTCAAGTACTACCTCCTTTCCCAACTCAGA
>VMOF01000013.1:21659501-21676644 GCA_011764245.1 Trialeurodes vaporariorum | reverse complement strand
ACTCATTTTTTTAGCCTTTGATTCATTTTTTTTTTTTTCCTTTTGGGCTTTTTTAATGGCTTATATTCAAATTTGAGGAGCCTGCAGCCAACTATAGACAGACATGTAGTGAATCAAGGGGACTGAGTTACATCCATGCAAAGCCGTAGCCAGGATATTGTCTTCCTCTCTCTTAGCCCATTTGAACGCATTTGTTAGAAAATGATGGAGATAGGGGCTGTCACGTGACTTCAGCTCCTCTTTCTGTCCTTTTCTAACACATACGTTTAAATGGGCTAAGAGAGAGAGAGAGAGAGAGAGAGAGAGAGAGAGAGAGAGAGAGAGAGAGAGAGAGAGAGAGAGACAATATCCTGGCTACGGCTATGCATCCATGTCGTACCGAGATGACAAGATTCGAGTCCATCAAATCTTGTCGCCTAAGCCGGGATTCGAATCCGGGACCTCTGGGTTTAGAGTGATCAGTTGCGCTGACCACCATACCACGGAGGCCGACAACCTTTAAATTTAAAATAATAATAAAAAAAAAAAAAAAAAAAAAAAAAAAAAAAAAAAAAACTGTGACAAATACATTTGAAATTGGAGAAGCAAGTGTTTGAGAGTGGCTTTCCGGACCCAGAAATCGATATAGCTGCAGTTTCTTGTGGAATGATTTGCTCGATAAAGAAACTGACACAAAACAGAAACATGAACAATTTTCTCACCTGGATGTTTGAATTGGAATTCGCTGTGTCCAGATGACCACTCTTAAAACACTTGTACTTTCGTTTAAAAACCACTTTCCACTGGACTAATTACAATTGTTTATTAAAGGGAAAAAATGAGGCAAACAAACAAGAATCAGATTGATCATGCTGTCTCAATTTGAGAAAGGACTTATAACATGGATCAGCTTCTCTATCGCTAAAGCTGAATTGTGGGGATGGGAGTAGGGAAGAAACATGCAAAAATATTACACGAAGTAGTCGAAAGATGATGCAATAGGAAACTGAGGGGAGGGGGGGAGGTAGATGTAAGCAAAATGAAAAAAATAAGGGTATAAAGATTGATCATAGCTTTCGACGAATGATGTAATTCGGAGGTCAACGCTCCATTTAAACACATGCGTCACGCATATACGCTTGCAAATTAGTTATAATGTATGGTGAAATTAGGAATAATCTTAAGATCCTTCTTTACTTCCTCCTGGTGGATGACCAGCAAAGGCTACCGTATTGCGTATAATTCATGGCATTATTCAATTCACCGATGATTCCACCGGCTGAGAAAAGATTACACAGTTCAGTTCCGTGTATGACTGTACTACGCACGAAAATACTCTGATCTGTAATCTTTTCTCAACCGGTGCGGAGTCGTCGATGACTTTAAAAAACTTGCGGATATTTTAAAAGTATAACAGCGATTGCACCGATTGAGAAAATATTGCAGATCAGAGTATTTTTTGTGCATTACTGTCATACAATGAACTGAGCTGTATAATCTTTTCTCAACCGGTGGAATCATCGGTGAATTGAGAAACGCTTTTAATTACACGCAATACGGCATCTCTGATGAAGAGAGACAAACAAAGAGAGCCGGAGCGAAGAGGAAGATGAGGCAAGAAAGAGATGAGAATAGTGACGAAGGGGGAGGGGCATGAGGAGGGGGGAGGTGATAGGTGAGAGGGAAGGGGAGACTGCTATCAGTGTTGCCAGATCGAGGGTAAAAAGCCGTATCCTCTCCATTTAAATCAATGTAAAACGTACGGCTTTTTCACCCCAATCTGGCAACACTGACTGCTATTGCGAGTGTATGAGCGTTTAGTTGCGTCAAAAGAAAATAAAAAGAATTCCCGGGGAGCAAAAATGGGGTTGCGATGGGTGTCACGTTAAGTTGCGCTGAAACAGTGGATCAAAACATAGGATTCACTGGATGAATGACGAAAGCAAGGAATTTATGCAGAGCTGCCGTTTTGCATATAATCAATGCTATTTTCTATTCACCGATGATTCCACCGGTTGAAAAAAGAGTACACAGTTCAGTTCAGTGTATGACTGTAATGCACGAAAATACTCTGATCTATAATCTTCCCTTTATTGGTGGAACCCCGTTGATTAATTAAAATATCCGCAAGTGTTTTAAAGTCATCGACGACTCCACCGGTTGAGAAAAGAATACAGATGCGAGTATTTTAGTTTATTATAGTCATGCACTGAACTGAACTGTGTAATCTTTTCTCAACCGGTGAAATCATCGGTGAATTGAAAAATATCATCAAGTATACGCAAAACAGCAGCCCTGTATATGACAGTGTTGCATTTGGTCCATTGAAACCCATGAAAAATATCGAACAATTGAGGACTCGGAGGTTACTTTCGGAATCGTTTTTTTGTGTGTGTTCGAATGGCAATAATACTATGTTGCAAGATAGCGCACGCTTCGACATTGCTCTGAACAATATAGAGAAGTAAAAATTATATAAAATTACGAGCACAGAGTTAATAATTAAGATACTTTCAAGACGGTCGGGTGGGTCGATTTGAATCAATTTTTAATTTTTACTGTTCTTCTCTTTTTTATACTCATTTGTTTAAATCTATTTCTTAAATTATTCATCAAGAAAGCTCATTTCTTGTTCTTAAAACAACAACAACAACAAAAAACAAAAACAAAAAAAATTCAATTAAAAAGGGGTCCATGCCAAATCAGACCAGCAAAAAATTCGACCCCCTCCGATTTGCATGAAATTTGGTATACTTTTTTCGCCTATTACACTTGTGTCAGAAAACGATTTTTTTACATTTTTTGGACCCCTCGTTGATTTTTTAGCGAATTTCAAAGTTGCCAAATTTAGCAAAATTTTGGCCGAAGCCATCCTCTTTAAACTGCTGTAGCTCAAAAACCGTTTGTCGCAGAACGGTCGTTGTGGTCTCGTTGGAAAGCTCTTTTAAATACCTTAAACTAATTGTAGTTAAAAAATTAAATTAAAAAATTTTAAAAAATTTAAATTTAGAAAAAATCAAGCAAAAAAAAACAAAACAAAAAAAAACAAAACAAAAAACAAGAATGATGTCATATCCACTTGGAAAAAAATGGAATTTTGGCTTGTTTTAAAAAAATATTTAAAAAATGGTAGATGATTTTTTTTTTTTTTTTTTTTTAAAATGACTACTGGCAGTTCAAAGATCATCTCTAGGGTTTTATGGATCATGATAGAATACGTTTCAAAAAATTTAAACTGGAGATAGTTCAATTTTAAATTGGGGTCCGAGCGAACTCCCACCCCTTAGCAATCTAACGGAAAAAAAAATCAGTGAAAAAAACCATACGGGTACCTGATTTTGGCACCTGCTAGATGTTAGGTTGGTAACCAGAAGTATAGTATGTTTTGACTAGGTACTAGGTGATGTTACCTGATTGCTGTCAATTTACTCAAGGTATCGGTAAATGTACCATACTTCTGGTCAAGTTTACCATAACATCTAGCAGGTGCCAAAAATCAGGTATCCGTATGGTTATTTTCACTGACCTTTTTTTTCCGTGTACGTACAACGAATACCTTGGGGTTATAAAAGTTGAAGTCTGGAAAACTTGTCCTGAAAAAATCCAAGTTTCGCTTCAATGTGTGTCTGAAGAGTTTCTCCTCAAACAAGAAACTGAGAATTGTTTCTTTTTTTTTGGGGGGGGTAAGAACGTCGGATGATGAGGAGGGAGGGGGCATGAGGTCATGGGGGGGGGGGGGGTGTAAAAAAACCCTATCGCGACACCGCACACGTTAAGTTAACGCCTTCTGCATCGCGCTTTTTGAGGGGGGAGGGGGGGGGAGGCGCAAGGGGCCCGGGGTTTGGGGGTTTAGCGAGATTCTTCTTCTTGCTCGCTTAAGAGGGCCCTAGAGCGGGGAGGGGGGTTGTAAGGGTGGGTTGGAGGGTGGGAGAGAGAGAGAGAGAGAGAGAGAGGGGGAAGGAGAGAGATCTTTTTTGTGTTGTGTGCCTCGCTCTGCAAAGACCACAAAGTTTGACAGATGAAAAGCGCCCGCCGGGATGCCGGGATACCTCAACCTCGGAATTACGCTGAAACGGTTTCGTTTCCGGGGGCCTGAAAAAAGAGAGCTTGAAGCGTGACGACAAGGAACGTTCTTTAACGACGTTGCCGATTTGCATCCAACAACATCGAACCCGGATCCAGAAATGTATGTCTATCTCTTTCGCTCCGCCAATTTGGAAGGAAACGTTAGAAATTGACAGAGATATAGGTCAAAGGCAAAGATTACTTATACTCCAGATATGGCACTAGCTATCTCGCCTATGTTAAATTTTGTTGAGAGCCTTCATTTCTAAAACCCAGCTAAAACACATACACTGGCCCACGGTTTGTTTACGTTTCGGTGAGCGAGGAGTGTGCGGGGGGGGTGGGGGGGCGTGGGCCACCGACTGGCCCCCCCCGCCTGTACGTCTCTCCCACGCCGAAATGTAAACAAACCGTGGGCCAGTGTATGTGTTTTAGCAATGAAGGCGCTCAACAAGATATTAGCTAGTGCCATATCTGGAGTATAAGTGATCTTTGGTCAAAGGTCAATAGTCAAAGTGATGACCCCTCTGGTGTGGTTGCACTAGAGTCCCTATACAACTAGGAGAGTTGCGCCAAGACTCTCAAAAATAAGAAGAAGAAGCGGATCACTGAAGCCCCCAAGAGGCAAAATGCAAACGGCGGTTGGCCGTTTGCCTCTGCGCTGTTGCCGCGATTTCGCTAAGGTTAGGTTCTGATTCTTGGCGATAACGGTCGTTATTGAAAGAGATAATGTTCTCCACATTAAAATTTAAGCATTGGAAAAATCAATAATTACCGCGGTCACTGGTACAGTAAATGTGTGATAAGAGCGAGTGCGTGAAAAGTAAACAAAACCTCCGCCATTTGCATTTGACTCTTGAGGGATTTTCTTGACGGTTACAAGACTTTTCGTCCTGTTTTTTTTGTCCACTTTTTTTTTCGTCCTTTTCTTTTCGTCCACGACATTTAGTCCTTGATAATTTGTCCTTTCAATTTTCGTCCCGTAGCACAATTGGTCCACTCATTATTTTTGTCCTCGACTGTAACGTCCGTGAGTTTTTAGTCCAATTATTTTTAGGTCCAGAGTATGTCTTATGTCCTATAATTTTAGTCCAATGTTTTTTGTCCTAAAAAAAAAGTTTGGTTCGTCCAATACACATTTATGTTAGTTTTCGTTGGTTCACAGGTAAAATTTATGAGTCTTTATTTCAATACCAAAGAACGTATTCAATTGGATTTTACCACTTTATTCAATGCAGTAAAGTATTTCTCAGCAACTATTTTTAAAGGAAACAATCCCGCTCAACATTTTATAGTATTAGGTTCTAGATCACCAGAAAAATACAGTCAGACTTAAAATCTGAATTTCTCGAGGTTGTAGAAACAACTGTTGCTATATAGCGATGCAGCTAAATAAAAACCTTCATTTTCACTTTGTTTTTCTGGGAATTGCATTTTCTCAAAAGATAAATTAATGAAACACCTAGCAGTAATACAATATTAATTTGTTTTTGGTGAAATTCTATTTACTCATTATAATTCACCTGTAAACTAACGAAAAGGAGTATTGGACGAAACCACCTTTTTTTTAAGGACAAAAAAAAATGTACGAAAAGTACAGGACAAAAGGCATACCAAGGACATAAAAATGATTGGACTTAAAATTTATGGACGTTGCAGTCGAGGACGAAAATAATAAAAAGGACCAATTATTCTACAGGACGAAATTTGATTGGACGAATTATCAAGGACCAATTTTCATAGGACGAAAAAAAAAGGACAAAAAATCGAGCGGACGAAATAAATGGGACGAAACGTCTGTTAACCTTCTTGACAGCAATGGCGCAACTCTCATAGTATATAAAGGGACTCTAGGCTCTAGGTTGCACTATCAAATAATTCAACTTATGATAGTTAATCCTCATGTTAAATGTAGAGAATGAAGTTACATTAGAGTCAAGGGCGGATCTACCGGGGGGGGCGTCCCCGTCCCCCCTCCCCCCAGAAGCCTCAAATTTTGCCTTCTTACTTTCTCTAACAAACAAACAAACAAACAAACAAACAAAACAAACTCTAACAAAGTTAAACATTTAGAAAGTATTGCGATGACGCAGATGTCTGTCTGTCCCAGGGCTGCCGTTTTGCATATAATCAATGCTATTTTTCTATTCACCGATGATTCCACCGGTTGAGAAAAGATTACACAGTCCAGTTCAGTGCATGACTGCAATGCACGAAAATACTCTGATCTGTAATCTTTCCTTAATCGGTGGAAGCTCCGTTGATTAATTAAAATATCCGCAAGTTTTTTAAGGTCATCGATGACTCCTCCGATTGAGAAAAGATTACAGATGCGAGTATTTTAATTTATTACAGTCATGCTCTGAACTGAACTGTGTAGTCTTTTCTCAACCGGTAGAATCATCGGTGAATTGAAAAATAGCATTGATTATATGCAAAACGGCAGCCCTGGTCTGTCCGTATCCCACCAAAACTTTTGAACGAATCGTCCATATATGCCATCACAATTTTGCAGAGAAGTTGCAGTTACCTTTTCCTGGCAGAGGGACTTTTCCTTGTTTTTTCAAAATTTTAAACTGTAGGCAATGTATGGATGATAAAAAGTTTCCATTAAAATCAATGGGAAAATGGATAAAATAAGTGAGTGCGTAGGGAAAAATTGGAATACTTAAAAAAAAAGCTGTATTTTTGATTAAAAGTTGCAAAATTATTCTGCAACCAGAAAGCTGTAAAATTGATCCCTTAAGGAGGGAGGTCTGAGGTTTCCCCCAGAATATTAAAGGGGGGTCTGAGGTTTCCCCCAGAATATTATAAGGGGGTCTGGGGGTCTCCCCCAGAATATTGAAGGAGGGTCTGAAAGGGTCCCCCCAGAATAATTTGGGTGTGAGAAAGTGTTCGTGGGATATTTCCTACAATTCATTTCAACAAGAAAGAGCCCAAAATGCCTTACTGACACGCTTCAAAGGGGTTCATTCAAAATCGGCATTTTTCGCCCACTGCTTGTTTTTGACGAAACTTTGGGGATCGATTGGGGTTACTATTAGTAGTAAATCCTGAAATTTTCGCGACCTAAAACCAATTTTTAGAGGGAGGGCGGGGGGTCAAAGTTGAAACCTTCAAACTCAAATATCTCGCTAACGAATAAAGCTTTTGAAATTTGGTTTGCGCGAAAGAACGCGAAATAAAATTTCCTTTCTTTTGACTACCCACATGTTCCACAAAATTTTAAACAAACACTTGCAATTTGCAATTTTTTGATTTTCAGGCTCAAAATTTTTTACAAATTTTGAAATTCTGAAAAAACGCATTCTTCGATTTTGATTTCTATGAGATATGTTATTCTCTAGAAAATTTTCTACAATTTAGTCCAAACCGCATGTTGGGGAAACTTTTCGTTTCTGAGTTATGAATTGTTAAAGTTTCAAAAATCGCAATTTTAGCGTTATCAGTGACAGTGACGAAACCTAAAAAAAGAATTTCTCCGCTTCCAATCAACAAAACTTGATGAAAATTGGGATTTGGGGGTTTTGAAGGTCGTAAAATTCAATTCTGCTATCAGATTTAAAGAATTCTGAAATCCAAGATGGCTACCAAGCAGATGGGTTTGCAGCCATCTTGGATTTCAGAATTCTTTAAATCTGATAGCAGAATTGAATTCTACGACCTTCAAAACCCCCAAATCCCAATTTTCATCAAGTTTTGTTGATTGGAAGCGGAGAAATTCTTTTTTTAGGTTTCGTCACTGTCACTGATAACGCTAAAATTGCGATTTTTGAAACTTTAACAATTCATAACTCAGAAACGAAAAGTTTCCCCAACATGCGGTTTGGACTAAATTGTAGAAAATTTTCTAGAGAATAACATATCTCATAGAAATCAAAATCGAAGAATGCGTTTTTTCAGAATTTCAAAATTTGTAAAAAATTTTGAGCCTGAAAATCAAAAAATTGCAAATTGCAAGTGTTTGTTTAAAATTTTGTGGAACATGTGGGTAGTCAAAAGAAAGGAAATTTTATTTCGCGTTCTTTCGCGCAAACCAAAATTTCAAAAGCTTTATTCGTTAGCGAGATATTTGAGTTTGAAGGTTTCAACTTTGACCCCCCGCCCTCCCTCTAAAAATTGGTTTTAGGTCGCGAAAATTTCAGGATTTACTACTAATAGTAACCCCAATCACCAAAAAACTTTTTCACAAAAAAAGTAGTCGAGCGGCCCAGTCAGAAAACGGCGTTCAATTTTGCTTCTTGGCAGGTTATTATTCTCTTTCGGCGTTCAAAGGTACTGATATGTTTCATTGAACGCCCAGTCAAAATTCTTTCTCCCCTCCCCCCTCTCGCGTTCCTCCCCGCTCTTCCCTCTAGAACTTGGTACAAGTAGTGCAGTTTCTTTGAAAGAAAGTAATTCTCTTTCGGCGTACAAAGGTACTGATATATTTCATTGAACGCCCAGTCATGAATTTTCCCCCTCCCTCTCTTTTTCTCTCTCGACCCCTCCATCCCCTTTTTATTTGGTGCTTCGTAAAAGATTCTACGCTGCATGTAAAGTTGCATTCGCTCTCCAAGTATAAAAGCGAAAGAAAAAACGTAAGTAAAAAACTAACTAAAATAAAAATAAAAATTTCAAAATTACAGGAGGGAAAAAAACTGGGCCGGTTGTTCTTCTCCCCCCCCCCCCCCCCCCTACAACCAGTCTTCTTTCCCTACCTTTTTTAACTGCGGTGCTTTTTACAGAAATTTCTACGCTGCATCTAAGATTGCATACTTTCTCAAATCTCAAATCTTGTTAGGTCCCGAGCTCTCTGATTGGTCGAAACCGCGCGCAAGTGCACGCAAGTCGCAACGCTCGGGATTTAACAAGATTTGGTCCCAGGATAAAAGAACAGTGTGAGACTGAAAGCGGGAGGGAGAGAGAGGAGTGAAAGATTCAAAGAAAAGAAGTGAAAGGGAAAGGAGAGAGGTGAGGGTTCTTCCTTTACGGACAGGTAATACAAAACAACCGGCCCAGTTTTTTTTCCCCTCCTGTAATTTTGAAATTTTTATTTTTATTTTAGTTAGTTTTTTACTTACGTTTTTTCTTTCGCTTTTATACTTGGAGAGCGAATGCAACTTTACATGCAGCGTAGAATCTTTACGAAGCACCAAAAAAAAGGGGATGGAGGGGTCGAGAGAGAAAAAGAGGGAGGGGGAAAATTCATGACTGGGCGTTCAATGAAATATATCAGTACCTTTGTACGCCGAAAGAGAATTACTTTCTTTCAAAGAAACTGCACTACTTGTACCAAGTTCTAGAGGGAAGAGCGGGGAGGAACGGAGAGGGGGGGGGGGAGAAAAAATTTTGACTGGCGTTAAATGAAACATATCAGTACCTTTGAACGCCGAAAGAAATAATAACCTGCCAAGAAGCAAAATTGAACGCCGTTTTCTGACTGGGCCGCTCGACTATTTTTTTTGTGAAAAATTTTTTTTGTGAAAATTTCAGGAGTTTTGAGAAAAAAAACTTAACATTTTTTTTTACATCTCTCTTCCAGTGCTCAAGCAAATGCACTTTCTTTTTTTTTCTTTTCTTTTTTTTTACGTTAAATTTTTTATATTTTATTTTGAGCAACCTCCTCCATTCCCCTGATAGTTGCTCCTATCCTCACCTTCTGCAGTAAAGTGCCTTGATCGACTGACAGTTGCAGTTCCTTTTATAAGTGGGTAATATGAACGAGACCACCGCAACAAACCATGAAATTTTTCTCCCTTTCTTTTTTTTAATAATGAAAGGAAATTCGGTTCAGTATTGTGTCTTTAGAGTGTATCTTATCTGACCTAGAGTCCCTGTTGTATACAGGGTGTTTCACATAACCTGCTCACTATGGTTTTCTTGAACGGGTGACGAAAAAAAAATCTGGAAAAATCGGTTTTATAGTAACTCGGACCTGAAGTTTTTTTTAAAAAATACTGGCACAACCCAAAAATTTGGTTTTTGGGGGGTTTTCGGGGGGGGGCCCCCCTTATCTCGAGATTTTCAAATAGCAACCCCTATCTTGTGATACCTCGTTTGAAAGGGGGAAAATTCAAGCATTTTGGCTTAAACCGGAAGTCGATATCTTTTTCGTTTCGAGTTTCAAAGGGTCGAAGATCGATATAGGACCCATTTTCGAAAATTCTTACTCCTACAAAAAAAGTCGTAAAAAAAAAAACTGCACATGTAAAATGCTCTACTTGATGAGTACTTTCAAGAAAAAAATACAAATTCACAATCAAATAAACCAAAAGTCGACTTTTAGGCACCTTAACATTTTGGGGGGAAAAAACCCCATTTCTCAAAATTTTCAAATGGCAACCCCTATCTTTTAATACCTCATTCGAAAAGGCGTAAAAAGTTGTGCATTTTGGCGCAATCAAAAGTCCAATATCATTTTTCTAATTCGATATATCGAAACTCGAAGTTCGATTTAGACCATTTTTCGACCCTGAAAAAAACTGATCCTATCGTGTGATACATCATTAAAAAGCACATAAAAAACCAAAAATTTTTAGTGCAAACCGGAAGTCAATACCTTTTTTCGCGGTCGAGATATCGCAAGTCAAAGTTTAAGGTAAGCCCAAACCAAAGACTAAACTTTGACTTGCGATATCTCGACCGCAAAAAAAGGTATTGATTTCCCGGGTTTTGCACTAAAATTCTTGGTTTTTTATGTGCTTTTGAATGATGTATCACACGATAGGATCATTTTTTACAGGGTCGAAAAATGGTCTAAATCGAACTTCGAGTTTCGATATATCGAATTAGAAAAATGATATGGATTTTTGATTGCGCCAAAATGCACAACTTTTTACCCCTTTTTCGAATGAGGTTTTAAAAAGATAGGGGTTGCCATTTAAAAATTTTGAGAAAGGGGGGTTTTCCCGCCAAAAATGTTAAGGTGCCTAAAAGTCGATTTTGGGTTTTTTTGATTGTGAATTTGTATTTTTTTCTTAAAAGTACTCATCAAGTAGAGCTTTTTACATGTGCATTTTTTTGTTTTACGATTTTTTTTGTAGGAGTTAAAAATTTTTCGAAAATGGGTCCTATTCGATCTTCGACCTTCGATATCTCGAAAACGAAATAAGATATCGACTTCCGGTTTAAGCCAAAATGCTTAGAATTTTACCCTCTTTCAAACGAGGTATCACAAGATGGGGGTTGCTATTTAAAAATCTCGAGAAAAGGGGGGCACCCCCCTGAAAACCCCCAAAACCAAATTTTGGGTTGTGCCAGTATTTTTAAATAAAACTTCAGGTCCGAGTTACTATAAAACCGATTTTTCCAGATTTTTTTATCGTCACCCGTTCAAGAAAACCATAGTGAGCAGGTTATGTGAAACACCCTGAAACTATGACAGGGCCCTTTAAATTGAAGCTAAATGGTTCGGGACTTCATAACAACAGGTTGCGAAAGACCCACCAACTCACTAACTCACTCGTTAGGGGAAGTTTGCACTAGCGGCACTTTAATCTTCCAAATTTTAAACCTGTAGAGTGCGCGTAATAAAGCGCGACGCGACAAGTTTTTGGACGCGACGGTGCGGTAAATCGGAAGGAGCTGGATAGAATTTTGTCCGTCACAGCACACTGCTTTCACTGCTAATAATAATAAAAAAAGGAAACACAGCTGACTTTGCATTTCGTATATTGGTCAGTAGGTCATTGCAAGAAAGATTTAGATACTGTAAGGAAAAAATGTCATCTTTGTTGGTCACTTTAACTCTATGTTTACATGACAATGTTACACTTACGCCTCGAAACGCGATGGGAATCGTACTGCAATGAAAATAGTTCTTAATTAACTTCTAATTATTATTTTAGTCATTCATACTTCACTCTCTCAAATTTCTCAACACTACCACAGTGCTTTTTCGTCGAGCCTCGTATCAACCTTGAAAATGATTGGAAATGTGATGCAGAGCTACAACCGGTTTTGTGGCAACTTTGCTTTGGTTTCTTTCAAAAAATTCTTATTACTGTTTTTACTATCACCTACTTTTCTTTCTCCGATCCAAACATGAACTTGAACTGCACCAAGTATTTTGGTGTCCATTGGATTTGGAGCAAATCTAATTTTTTGAGTACCTACTATGAATAATAATATTAATAATTTCCTCTATCAACTTTGCGGTAGAACAGCAAATAGGCATTCTCACTACCAGCTGGGCCCTGGTGCTCTTAGGTAATTTGAGTGTTCTCAGCCAAGTTAAACTTGTCTCCCAACCGCACATCACTGTATAGGACAAGACCAAGATGAAATATTGCCACTTGCAATTTTAAAAGATCTGACGTTTCAAATGAATACAGTAATACACATCCCGTTGATAATCACTGCGGTACGGGGTATCATGTGACCGCACCGAGGTCAACATTCAACAAGTTTCTGATTCCAGAGTACTATTGCTACATGCTTAGGGGGAAGAATTTGCCCACAGTTTGTAACATTTTTTTTTGAAATCACTCAAAAAACTCTGTCTTAAATTGTATGGGCTTGGGCGACTGTTGACGCTGGCTTGCGATCAGCCGGGGTATGGGCAGTTACCGCTGCCTTGCGTCATTCTTAAATTATACTACTTACAGGGGGGTTCAATGCAATTACACCCCTAAGCAAGATTTTGCAATGGCCATGGCTAGAGTATACTATAAGACCCAAATATTTTCAACGACGCCATGTTCGGTTAGCGAAATTGATCGCGCGGTTAGAGGACAGTTTTGGCGCGTCATTCAAATAAGACGAGGCCCCCTTTCCCCCGCTATCAAAAAATGTTGATTAATCATTGTGCTGTTTTAAATTTACAACCATGATTAATGTTGCACCGAAAAAATTACCAAAAAATAAGAAACGACTGAAGAAACGCGATTGCTCACTCAATGTTTACATTCCGATATGCTGATCGCCGCCATTTTTTTGGGTTTGCCTCAGCTCTCTCATCAGAAGCATTGATCGGGAAAACTCGGGTCTTATAGTATACTCTAGCCATTGCCCAATAGTTGACTTTTCTTTTCGGAATTACTCGGAAAAAAATCTGTCTTAAATTGTATGGCTGCCCCGGGCTGTCACCCCTTATAAACCGCATAGACCTGGGCAGCGACCGCTGCTCACTGAGCAAGATACAGCAATATCCTTGGCTTGGGACCACGTCCTTGTTCTATAGTGTAAGGAACAACGTCTATAGTTGTGACGGAACAATCTGCCGCAGTTTTTGATCAAAAATGAGAATTGGAACTTGGAGTCGAAAACAATGTCCGTCCACACCGAACATTTGTTGGATTGAGTAGTTTTTCGGGGGGAGAGAAGTAGTTTCGCATCAGAGAGCACAGGTAAACTTAAAAAGAAAAATAAAGAGCCGAAATTTCTTGCATTGCATGTCTTCATTTTGGTGCACTCACGACTAATAACACAAAATTTTACAAGTAGCGGAGTCCAGCGACGAAAAAACTTTCTGCAGGCAAGGACGAATAAACCTTTGTTCTAACCAAACAGATCATAGGGTTACAGTTCTTCACCGACAGATGATGATTCAAGCAGGGAAGGATAAGTTTATCATGATCATGACGTTCTTACCAGGAAAGCTCTTTGGAGCCAACATTTCTTGGACAACAAAGGCTTAGTTTTCAAAGAAGACTGAATGAACACCGTCTGTAATCTGGAGATCGGTGAGGCACTTTGCAGAGTTTCTAGAGAAAACTTCATAGAGTAAAAAGAAATAACCTGCTCTTGCTAATCATCTAACCCTCTTTAACAGTGAGGAACCATTGGACTTTTCTGGAAAATGATGAACGAAAACCCTTTCATTTCCTAGCTTTCACACATTTAAGTGACGAAAGTGAAGCGGCGAAGAAGTTGATCGCGAATTGACAGCTTTTAAGAAATTTGAATCTTTATTACCACGTTAATAAAATGAATTGAAAAGATTTTATTTGGGGGTAAATAGTCGTGTTGATGAATCCACGAGTAAAGTGTAAAACCCAACCTACAATCGTGATGCGATTATTCGATTTATCGATCTGAAAGTTTTGGCTGGATCTCCACTTGAAATCTGATTTAAGCTGTAACTTTCTTAATAAGCGATGGAATTTAGCCAACTTGGCAAAGGTTTCTTCCTTAGAGCAGAGGAATTCAACCGTACCAAGTTTTTTCCATTTCGCGCTATGGTTACCGCTGCAGCCGTGACTAAAATATGGTCCTAAAAGGGCATTTTTTGGCATCTTTCTTCAATATCTCCCTCCACACTTTTGGATTTACATTTTCTTGAAAAAGCACCGTACGTGAATAAAATACGATTCTAATGAGACCAAGTTTTTAACGATCCGTCTCACGGTTGCGGAGGAAATGAATAGGAATCATCGAGCACGCACGAACTCCGGTATTTGCGATATTTCGTCAATCTGAAGCAGTTTTTTGGCCGTTACTCTCTCAGATTGACATTAAATAAAAATCGCTCTCGTTAGTCACAGCTCTGTGAAACGCTGAACCCAAATATATAGCACACTTATGGGTTTTATTCTACGGTGTGTTCACATAATCGGTGGACATTTTCGAAAATCCACGAAAACGCAGTTTTGAGCTGTTTCGTGTATAATAAGCGGTAGGTGTACCCTCCCAGGCTCCATCGGTGTTTTCTTACTGGGCCTGTGCGGCTACCGCCGCTTATGATCGATCCCCAAAGTTTCGTCAAAAACAAGCAGTGGGCGAAAAATGCCGATTTTGAATGAACCCCTTTCAAAATTGATTACACTGATTACCACTGATTACAATCGACAGACGAATTATAGAATTTAAGTGATTTTGGCTCAGGTAGGCCACCTACAATGCTTGAATTAATTGTGAAGAGTAAGTATATTGCGGGTTGCCTATATCTAAATAAAAATGCGAAGAGTCAATAACTGACATTCTTCAATTCTGCGACCGTACAATTTCATCATAAATTCACTTTATTCACGGTTCCAATTTTTGTTTCAGGGGAAATTCAAGAAATATACAGTACAAAGATTACAGGTGCTCAAAAACCGACCTCCGCAGTCATCAAAGTTTAAAGTTCAAAGTTTCAGATGCATTTAGATTTTCTGAGTTGGCGTTCTCATTGGCGAGACATAAAAACCTTTTCAGAACCACGGCGTTGTCACACTTAAAAAAATTACCAGAAGCATGACGAATTGACGATATGTGAACCAATGTAAGGGATGGTACAGTTACCAGAATGGGTCTGTTGCAAATTTTTGCTACAACGATTAAGAGAGATTAATCTAATGTAAAATCGCCTGAAATGTCCATTGGTAGCACCAGAAAGTCATAAAATGCAATAATAAACTCACAAGAGGCGGTAAAATGAAATCCAAGATGGCGGAGAAATATTAAGCAATTTGTATGCATACACCACGAACATCCCAAGGATAGCCAACCTCACAATATCGATCACAACCAATCACAGCGTAAACAAACACATAACCTCTACCTCCAGTGAGGTTGTCAAAGTTGGCTATCCTTGGATGTTCGTGGTGTATGCCATGCAAATTGCTTGATATTTCTCAGTCGCATCTTGGATTTCATTAAACGCCTCTTGTGAGTTTATTATTGCATTTCATGACTTTCTGATGCCACCAATGGACTTTTCAGGCGATATTACATTAGATTAAACACTCTTAATCGTTGTAGCAAAATCTTGCAACAGACCCATTCTAGTGATTGTACAATAGTTCTTGAAAATTTTGAGGAAATTCTAGTTCTACAACCATATTCTGGTATTAACACCAGAATTTCCTGGTCAAAGTACTAAACTTTCTGTGGTTCACACATAGCTGTGCTTCTGGTGAAATTACTAGAATTTAGGAATTATTTTTTTTACTGCAGATACACAGAGGTTTTAGACTGTAAAAGTATTTCCCGTAAGGTTCAATATAAAATATACGGCTTTTTAACCTAAAATCTGGCAACACAGCCTCAATATACAGTGCTGTCCAATGTAAAAGAAGGTTTTAGGATGTACTTTCCATAAGAATCAACGAAAAATATAGGCTTTTAACCTGAAATCTGACAACACTGCAATATCATTTAATCAGTAAACTCAGCAGTCACCATGCACATGCCCTTCAATTCAAGCGAGTATGCAAACATTCCTTTCCAAGTACAGGTTATTGCCTACACCTTCAATTGAGGGGAAATAAACTTTAAGAGTTCTTTCAAAAAGACCCGGAAAAGTTTTTCATGTGGGAGACGGAGACTCCACTGATTCTCCGGGGGAGAAAATTACAGGGCAGAGTATTTTTGTGCATTACAGTCCTTCCCTGAAATGAACTGTGTAATCTTTTCGTTAGCCGGAAAATCATCGGTGATATGAAAAATTCCATTAAATAAACACAAAACGGCCGCTGCACTCTGCATATTAAACACTCTTATCGTACGCTTTGAGTGTCCCTTTTCAAAGAGCTCTCATTATTTAAACCATGTGGAACACATTGAAGTAAACTAATTTGCTTGGGGTAGAAGCGTTGAAGGACTCTTAAACCTTTTTTTCTTTCTTGTTCTTCTTCTTTTCATTTATTAGTTGCAAGAGAATGCAACAAAACCCCTTTTAAGACTTTACAAAAGGTTCCCAAAAGTACCGAGGCTGAGGCTGTAACTCAGTGGGTCAGCGTGAAAATTTTGGGTTTCGTTGTATTGTCTATTTGAACCCATGTAAAAGATCGAATGCGAAGATGTTCACCGAACATCCAATAGTTCGATCTTTTTTATGAGTTTAAAAGGACGAACTGCAAAGTTGTCAAAATGCACGCTACGCCACTGCTGTATAACTTTAAAACAGTGGTGGGTATGAAATGCGATAAGTGAAACTATGTAAGCTAGAAAACTGTTTTTGATTTTATTTGGAAAATCAATTCATTTGCTTTCAATTCAACTTAACATCAACACATTTGGTCACTGCATGCGACACATTTGGGTTTCTGATAAAATATCTTTCTGGTCATTTTCTTTTGATTTAGAGAAACTCGAATTTTGATTTTTTGGGCCCCCTTAAGTTCCTATATACTAGGGGAGTTGCGCCAAACTCTCAAAAAAAAAAGAAGCGGATCAATGGAGCCCCCAGAGGCAA
>VMOF01000013.1:21638661-21659001 GCA_011764245.1 Trialeurodes vaporariorum | reverse complement strand
CGTAGGCAGACTCACGAAAAAAATTCACCCCAAATGATTATGAATGGTTTAAACCACAAATTTTTATCTCAACACGTTCAAAGTTAGACAGGGGGATACAGCAATTACACCCTGTAAGTAAGTGGTAGCAGTGAACTTCCATCAGCCAAATGTAGTATCTATATCTCACTCTTTACTCCTCACCTTTCTCAAAAAGAATCAATATTTTCTTAAACTTCTGCACTGTAATTATTGTTTATGGAGCTCATGTTTACTTAACCACCAATGATCTAATGGTGCAGTTCATCGTCTCCAGGTGAAATTTCCGGCGCATGATAATAATTAGGACATTTAGATGGTTAAACACTAATCTTAGGCGAGTTATTCATTTGAATACTGTTTATGCTTCTTAATGGCTTCAAGTATTTCTTCTTGGCCAGAAAGAATCATTGAAACACTTTCAAGGAGGAGTGTATGTTAACAGTCTTGCAGAAGAGTAGAAGAATCTTTCTTTATTTTCTTTATTTGAATTTTTTTGACATGCATTTGCTGTTTACAGAGTTTAAGAATTTTCATTGTCCTTTTTTAAAAAAATATCTGTCCAAACTTTTCATTTGAAATTTTTGGGGCCTGGAAAACCAAGCATTAATTTCCATTTTACTTTGCCGGCTTCTGTGAATGCTGATACCACCTGCACGCCTGGCGCTTTATAGGATTTTTGTGAAAGAACATTAAATTTTAAAAAATAGTGTCGTACACATTACTTAGAACTGTTAAAAGCTTTTCATTCCTCCAAAACATCCAAGACGTTTCTAAACAGGTAGATTCTTATGAGAAATAAACAGGGCAACAGACGGCGACAGTGTAGATTTTTGCACCGGCATTCCCTTTGACCAATGATGTTTTAGCCAGACATATTCAATCAGCAGGTCTAGTATTTCATACTGACCAAGTAGTAACACTTCAAGCCATTAAGGAGCATAAACAGTTTTCAAATGAGTAACATGCCTAAGAGAAGTGTTTGTTTACCTATATTTTATTAAGTGCTGGAAATTTCACCTGCAGGCTGATTATGAACTATCGTACCGTAATGCTATCGAGTCGATGATCGAGTGCGACAGTGCGTGTTATCTCATGGTTGGTGCCATTCCGAAAGGTTTCATTCCGATAGAAACCCTCCCATCTTTGAGGAAATTTGGCAATGACTCTTGCGCTATCGGAGAATTTCAGCAGAGATGGGAGGGTGTCCATCAAAATGAAACCTATCAATGTGACTTGCTCATCAACTCGACAGCATTACAATGCGATCATTCATAATCAGCCTGAGCTGGAGACGATGGACCATCAGATCGTTGGTGGTCAAGTCAACATGAGCTCCATAAACAATAATAACAACACAAGTGTTACCTACTTACTTTAGTTTAAGAAATTGATTCCTCTTGAAAAGTAAGAGAAGTAAAGAGTAAGATATTGATGTTACAATTGACTGATGAAAGTTCACCGCTAACTATATTCAACCGGTCTGGATGGCTTTGGTGACTTCTGTAAATATTCACCTGTCCAGTTCAGTTTCATACTTAGCAGAGAGGTATTCTTGATTCCATCATCTCAAAAGTTTGCCTCCACAAAATTTAAGAAGAGCTCGGAATGTCACTATTTGTTGGTATTCTAGATTTCTAGGTTAACCTGATAAGGCACTAAGTTTCCCCAGTCACTGATGGTATGAATACGCTTGAAATTATCTAAAAGTCAAACTTACTTGAGATAAAGACAAAGAATTTAAGTCACTATTCAACCCGAGAAAAAGATTCACTTGATTAAAATCTGTTTATTCCCAAAGTAAGGTAACAGGTGCAAGGTTTCAATGGCAGTACCACACATTTCAGAGAGCCCGTACTTTTACCCAACACTTCACAAGTAAGTTTTATCGCGTTAAAAGGTTTGTCGAAGGTTTTATACGCAAGAAAACAAATGGTTGAAGGCACTCAAAACCGATTTTTAGTCAAATATTTGGGTCAGAAACTCACGCTTTTGGCTGTCGCATGCGAACCGTGCATATGCCATAACATACGATACGAACAAAAGGTAAACAAACAACAAACCCGTTGGGTCGGGCGTATCATAAGTAATCTTTGGGCGTATCCAAAGATTACCTATTTTTATAGGTAATAGACTAATAGTAGGTCATCTTTGAGCCCGTCTTGCTCGGTTTCCCCCCCGTTTTTCGGGCCTTTTCAAATGATCGCTCTTTTTCGACTTTGCAAACCAATTTTTTTGGTGATGCAATGACCAGCTACATTTTTAAAAATTGTCGAGTACTCAGCTTACCTAACCCCTTCATATCATTATTTTTAAAATAAAAAAAAAAAAAAAAAAAAACAAGCAGCCAGCAGATTTTGTATCGCAGTCTAGCGATACAAAGATAACATGCAGTCAATCAGTGTAAGCTGCTTTTACTGCATTGTTATTCTTGTAATACCGCTTTTCATTAAGTTTCATAGCATATAGGGTGTCAATTAAAAAAGGAGCTAGGCCAAATATCTCGAGAACGGCTCCGGATTTTGAAAAAAACTGAAACACGTGTTCAATTAGCTTGAGGGGACATCTTTTTTGGGGGTTTTTCCGATTTCGGACCATCTCGGGGGGGCCCGCAGGGCGGATACCACGTCCCTAAATTCAATATTTAAAACGAGGCCCCCCCATATTTTATTTATTAATAAAAAAGAGGGTGAAATTATCAGATTTTGGGGTACGAATCGAAGTTAAATTTCCGTTTTTCTTTTTTGATACATTGAAGGTCAAATTTCGATTTGGAGAAATTTTTCAAAAAATCATTACTCCTTTTTGAAGAGTCGGAATTTAAAAATCAAGGACCCCAAAAATACTCTAAAAAGTAAGCCCCTTTCAAAAAAAATTCAATCATAACAAACATTTAGTCAAATTTTGGTTTTGAAGCTCCCAAAACTTTTAGACGTTTTTGGCCCCCAGGGGGGGCCCCATCTGAAAAATTCCGAGGTTTGACCCCTATTGATTGATACATTAATCGAAAAGGCGTAAAAAAACTGAGCTTTTCGGCGCAGACCGGAGTTCGATATCTTTTTTTCACAATCGAGATATCTCAATCTGTAAATTGACATTCGATATCTCAAATGTAAAAACGATATCCACCTCCGGTTTGCGCCGAAATGCTCAGTTTGTTACGTCTTTTCGATTGATGTATCACTCAATGGGGGACGAAACTGGGAATTAGACCCCTTTTTAGAATTCTGGGGGAGACCACCAGACCCGCAAATATTTATCAAATATTTTCATCTCTTGGACCTAATTCTGCCTTCAATCCGAAGAGTTTGCAAATTTGTAGCGAAGCTGTACGAATAGTTGCCTACTTCATCAATTAAAGGGCAAATTGAGACCCCTAAATTCTATTCTGATGTTGTTTTCAGCAAGTTTTAGATTAATTCCAGATTCCAATAAGTGCATATTTTTTAAATTTGCATTCATTCTATTTTTTGGGAGTTTTTTTTTTTTCCTTAGTTTTTATAGGTTGTCAAAATCGATTTGATTCTTGCATTTCCTCCAATGAATACAATTTTTGTTTCCTTCTTTCAAACGGTGAATCTTCAAAAAAATTTTTTTTAATTTAGCAGATTACACCCCCCCCCAAAGATGTACTTTTTTTTGTGGACTGCGTACACAAAATTTCAACAAAATTCATCCAGCCATTTTTGATTGACTCTTCTTTATGCGTTTAATTTTCCTTATACGTTTTTTTTTTGGGGTTTGATGGAACCTACATTGCCTTTAAAGGGTATCAGACTTAAGAGTTGTTTGTTCTAGCTATACAGGGAAAAAAAAAATTATGCCTCGGCAGATTGCAAACATTTTGTTTTAATATTCTTTAAAACTTAATTGAGTCATGCTTGAATTACTTATTCCAAATATTATTTTTGTCTTTATTTTGGCTTAGTTTAAAAATTTTTGCTCGATCGCCCTATATTGCACCTTGAAAGGGTCTTAAAGGTTTTTTATGATGACTGTATGAGAGAAATTTTTAGTGGGTCGGTAACATTTTTATGTTTGTGCAAATTTTCCATCAAAATTCATCCCATTAATGATTGACTCCAATTTTTAGCATTAATTCCTCACTTTATTTGATTCTTTTTTTTGGGTCGAACTTCCTATTTTGATTTTTAAACTCTCTTAAGGGTTTATATTGTAACTGCAAGGGATAACTTTCTTTTGTAGACTAATTGTAGATTGTATTTGCCAGTTTTCATCAAAATTCATTGGACCAAACCTGAACTATCCCAATTAATAGGAATATGTTTTTGTTTGCTTATATTCCCATATTTTTTTCTCAATCGCACCTATATTGCCACTAAAAAAGGGTTTTTTAGCGGTTGTGTATGGTGACTAAGAAAGCAAATATGTTAGTATTTTGATAGTGGATTCTGTGTACAAAAGTATTATCAAAATTCATCGAGACATAATTGTTTGATTCCAAGTAAAAAGATTAATTTCTCACGATAATTCCATTTTTTGGCTCGAGCGCACTTATTTTGTTTTTTTTAAAGGGTTTTTTAAGGGGTTTGAATCTTGTAACTATGTGGGGGTTTTTTTTATAGTAGGCTGAATGTAGATTTTTTTTGCTAACTTTCATAAAAATTTGATTGAGCCCAAACTTGACTTATTCCAGTTTTCCCCCTTTTTACCCATTTTCCCCATTGATTTCAATGGAAATCTTTTTTTTCCCTATAATTAACCTAAAAGTTGAAATTTAAAAAAAAACAAAAAAAGTGCCTCTGGGGAATCTAAAAAGTAACAGCTGTGAAAAATCTGGAAGCATAAGGACCAATGTTTCAAAAGTTATGGGAAGGTACACACGGACTGACAGACTGATGGACTGACGGACTGATGGACTGACGGACTGACAGACTGACGGACAGACGCCACAAAATTTTTTTTTGCATAAATATCTCTAAGTTAAAAGGGTTAAGAAATATGCTAATATGATTAAAGTATATTCTTTCTGTGGTATTAGACATGATGAGAGGCCATTATTTTGAAAAAATCATGATTATGACTGAGTCGTGAGAGGCCATTTCCCCTTTAAAGGGAATTTAAAATTTAAAAATCTGTAGATTTTTTGGGGCATGAATACTACCAATCAATCGGTCAGTGGGAACTTATCGAAACAAAATATTTTAAAAATCTCTGCGCTATCGCAATACTTTCTAAATTTTTCTAATTTCATTAGAGTGAGAAAGAAAAAATAAGGGTATTTCTTTAAAATTTAAAAATTTTTGGGCAGTCATGTCTCAGACCACGGAATCGGTCCGATTCTGCCATTAAGTCCCAACATTTTAATTTGACAAAATACACCTTATTTTTTCTCCTCAAGGTAACATGTTGCACATCGATCAAAAGGGTTTCTATATATTTTCTCAAAATTTTGACAGATTCGGGAGAAATTCGCTAGTGGATAAGCACAAGGGTTGATTCAAAAATCTTTTAAGTCCCGATAGCTAAAACAATCGGGGTATTTTGGTAAATGTCTATGGGAGCAAAAATGTTGGCAATTGCCTCTGATATGAGGATATGAACTCTTTTCGTACTTTTAGAAGATGCTTTATTGCAAAAAACTTGATAAATGTGTGTGAGCTTCTTCTAATATGAACGAGGAGCTGTTGAGGGTTTTTAAAAAAAATATCAAAAATAAAAAAATTTGTTTCAATTCCGTAACCAATTTCAAAACATTTTTAATCAGCCGTTCTTGAAAAAAATGCTCTGTGCGGGTTTCCTTTTATCTATAGTTTATCTCTCTGTATTATTTCTGTATAATTTCTTTGGGGTATGCAGAGTAAGTGAGAGTTTTGGGGTGAGAATTTCTTTTCTATGTGAAACTTCTGAGCGCTAGTTTTTTTGTTCATTTTCTTTTTTAATTTCTATTAATTTCATGTCTCAAATTTTTTTTGGATAAATTTATTTCACCAAAACTATCGTAAACCTCAATTACCTAAACTCGTGGCGGTCAAGATCCAAAAATTTCTCCAAAACCCCTCCCTTTTACTACCTTCCTCTTTCCTACCTCCATCTCCTCTCTTTAAAAACTTTTCTTTCAAAAACAGTTTTTTTAACCTTATCTGAGAGATGCATGATTGTGCATGAGATCTCTCAGATTCAACTTACAAACTAGCTGATATCAAAGCAACCAAGTCTCCTCCCCTCCCCTCTCCCACCCTTTCTACTCTTTTGTTTCTTCTACCCCCTATCCCTTCAGATTTAAACCTGAGATTTTATCTGATCTTCATTATTCCGAATTATTATTACAATCTGTTGGCTGCGCTCAACGCAAACCATTGCATAACTCATAAATTGCAGGCGCATGAAAGTGCAAAAGATTTAATGCCCAAAAGGGGCTGATATCCGAAGGACCAAGTCTAATTTTTTTTACCCCCCGCACCTTTTTTTCTGCTTCCCCTTCTACTTCATCCTCTCGCTATAGTTCACCCACCAAAAAGAAAAAAAAATTTAAAAAAAAAGTCAGAAAAAAAACTTGGCGTTGAAATTAAAAAGGGGCAATATTTAAAAATTTAGCAGGCATGGAGTTTAAAGAGTTTAAAATGTTTCCGGTACCCTGAATAGAACAAGGTCAGTATTGCGTGATTTTAAAAATGAAAAAAAAGTAAGTACTCAGCGAGCTGAGTACACGGATGTTTTTCGCTACCAAGTTTATGGGATTCACAAAATACTGCAATGTGGCAACATTGTACTGTGCGCATTTAAATCCATGAAAAAAATGAAGCTACTGGGTGTGTAGTGGGCTCAGGAGTTTGATCTATTGAAAGGTTTTAAATAACAAAATGCAATAATGCCTCACTACACTCTACACCCCCTGGTAACAACTTTTAGTACTAGCTGCTGCATACAAAATTTTTCAGCCTAGTTATGTCAAAAAAGATTTGCTTACATTTCTGATCATCTTGATAGCGTTTATTTAAAAAAATATTGCCAATGACAGCTTTGCAAAGCGCACTCCATTTGTATGCAACTACGCAGATAATGAACTCCCAGCTGTGAACATTATCCACAAAATTCTGTGCATAAGACAGAAATGCGTCCATCCGCACATGTAAATAAAGAGCTGTCATCAACCCAAATTTCCCGAAATGACCTAGCTATTTTATCACCAAATTGTTGAAAATAAATATACACAAATCCATTGAAAGACAGAGTTAATGGTAGAGTTTGAAGTGAAAATTGATTTGACTTACTTGAAAGACTTGAGTTTTAATGATACCCCAACATTTTTTTACACTCTGATTTTTTGATTTGACGCAGAATACAGCTGACTACTAATAAAATTTTCTAAAAGGAGACTCTCGTTTCAAAAACCCCAAATTTTAGAATACATTGCTAGCAGCATTAAATAAGGATACTGACAGCGTTACTACTTCTGTAAAGGGACGAGACAGTTAAAATGAGATGCAAAATGATAAAAACACTCCTCGAAGAACACACCTTTGAAAACCACCCAAAGGGTTTTAATCATCCTAACCCTTGAAACCAAACAGTATTAACTAGTTGCCATCATTTTTAAAAACCACAACTTTGGCAGTGGGTCTGACGTCTGGTTCAAACCCTTTCAATTAAAAACATTAAAATTTATTCTCTTTTGATCGGAAGGGACAAGATAGCAACAAAATGATTCGGAAGGGAAATTTACTACACACCCGAAAACAAGAATTCTTGGCTTAAAGAAGTGGGGGAGCGTTTGTAAAGCAAATAATAAAAACTAGATTGAGTTACAGAACTGAAAGATGGGTTGAGCACTGAAAATAAGTTGATTGTTCAGATTGCTTATTTCATAAAATTCCACAACCACGGCCGTGGCCCAACATTTCACGAGCAAAAATCTGGATTCTGGAAGTTAATAGGAAGCAAGTGGGTGGGTTATGGTTGATTGAAATAATCCTTTAATGCACCACTAATAAAAAATAAAGGACATGAGTAAAGATTAAAAAAAAAACAAACGTTTGGGAACACTGCTCATCAATTAACCCCAAACGTAAACACTAAACATCTTGCGACAGTCTCAGTCCTGTCTCGGCAAGAATTGCCGAGCAAAGTCAGAATTTAAGGGAAAAAAATAATCGAAGAGTATTTAGAGGGAAGTAGAAAACTGTTTACTGGCAAAACGTTGAAACCTCCGATACGATCATATCATAACATTGAAATTAAGACGAATATATGAAAATTAAAAACAAACAAATAATTACTCTTACGACCATGGACGAAGATATAACTAGTTTGGTTATTTACTTAACTATTATTCAACACATAATCAGCCTGGAATTCTCCCAAAAGGGAGTACAGTACCTAAAGGCTCCTGAAAGAGTTCCTGATAAAGTTGTCTCGAGACATGGAAAATTAAGAATAGGTAATGGACTTACGCCTTACAAATGACGAATGAGAATTACAACTGACAAAATAAATGAAAGCTATAAGAACTTGAGTGTTTCAATTAGTAAAACTGAGATTAAGGCTATGATTGACAGAAAACACGCACCCGTTCAAAAAGAAATCCTAATTTGAAAGTCACTTTGGGCACTGATAGAGTTCGAAACACGCGAAGAAAATTTGATTTGTTTACTCATTGATTTTCACAAATCTGTAACCTTAAATCTCCGAGGCGGTTACGCAGTTTACCAAAGCTTCCGAACTAATATAGCTCGTTGGGAATCACAGACAAAAAATGAAACTACCAAAATTTTTTCATAACGGAGACAAATCCTTATGAAAAACTTAGGGCCAATACTCTGTCAAAACCTCACTCGAACATTCAAACATTTCAAACGGCGCACTATGGATCCAAATCGAGTCCTAAGTGGTCAAAAATACAAAAACATGAGATGTCACAAGAATTGTCGATCCATCAAATGATATTCTCCGATAAATATGGACAAGGCCAGGATAGAAAAACCAAGCCAATAAACCCCTTAAAATCACTTATAGTGCCCAGCGAAAATACTAATTTCCCAACTTTGAAAGGATCGAATTTGGACCCCAAAGATTTGATTTCTGTCCATTGTGCGGCGAACCGAAGAATATCGAGAATCCGATATAGCGCGCGATTCGTTTTTTTCCACGTTAAAGGATAGGGAGACTTTTGGCGTTGCCGCTCCGCAATATATCGAACGAAGGGAATCCACCGTAAAACGAGACGCGATCATTACGTGCGGAAATCTGACAACGCACGTTTGCGACCAAGCCAAAAATTTGTCGATTATTATGCAGGAAGTTTATGGCCAAAATCGATACGAAACCATAACAAAAACATGCAGTACTTACTGCATTTTAAAAAAAAAAAAAAAAAAAAAAAAGTGCAGTTGATCCATTGATCGGTTGAAGCGGCCTGATGAAGATATAATTATGCAAGGTGCAAAAAAAAAAAAGTTTCCGATGCGGTTTCCTCGAAAACGGCTGCGAATTTCGGAAAACGGCCAAACATTTGTCTAAAAATATCGTGGGGAACCCATTTGGGGTGGGTTATTTTTTTTCGGCGCCACCTTGAAAATTGAACTTCTCCTATGGCAGCCTTATTTTTTTACTAAATTGTCTGGAAAAGCAAAACAAGAAACTTTTTGGCGCAAATTGCAGGTCGATATCGCGTATTTCGTAAGGTCAAAATTCAATATTTAACCTATTTTCAAAACATCATAACTCCCCATAAGAGAAGTCGGAATTTAAGAGGGTGTCTAAAATACTCTAAAAAGCAAGCCGTTTGCAGAAAAAAATATCATTTTAACAATTTAGAGAAAACTTAGTTTAAGAGTTCCCAAACATTGTAACCCCCCCCCCCCCTCTCCCTCAGGAAGGCTGCCAGAAAAATTCCCGGAGACGACCCCCCTATCGAGTGATACATCGCCGATCAAAAAGGTATTACAAACAGAGCATTTTGGCGAAAACTGGAGGTCGATATCGTTTTTCATCGAAGGTAGATTTACAAAATTCGTTTGCGCTTAAATGCTCAGTATTGTATACTCTTTTTAGATCGATGTATCACTCGATAGGGGTCGTCTCAGGGAATTTGTCGGGTAGCCCACCCCCCCCCCCCCCCCCCCGGAGGGAGACAAAACGTTACAAATGTTATGGGGCTCAACAACCAAGTTTTGACTATTCAATCGTTTGTTGTTATGATATTGTGTTTTTTTCTGGAAACAGCTTGCTCTTTGGAGTATTTTAGACACCCAATTGTTTTCAAATTCTGACTTCTCCTATGGGAGTTTTGCAATACCATAGAGGAGAGTACACAATTTTAAACTATTCTTAATTTTTAAAAATTGGACTATTAGAATTGGATTTTTGTTCTATGTTGTCTTAGCGTCAAATCTGGGGGTGTATTCCATAGAATTCACAGGTGTCAGCTAAAAGTCCAGTTATAGTGGAATCGCCCTTATGAATATTGTCTAGTCCCCACCCCCGCTGAGGACTTAATTTCAGTTACATGCATCTCCAAGAACAAGCCATTTCGTTAAGTTTATACTTATTTGAAAACTGCAGCGCGGTGTCTCTTACAATTAGTCAACGTCGCATTATTGCTTTATTTAAATCTGTAGAAACTATCGAGCTACTGGGTATATACCTAGATGAACTGAGCACCCCCACATTCGATCTTTTGCACAGGTTTAAATGGACAAAATGCGACTCGTATCTCGCGCTATGCTTGAAATCAGTTGCCGGCAAAGACAAATAATTAACAAAATATTTTAAAATCACAAAAACAATTTATTGAGAGCAACCATAGAGTCGATGAACAATCAAAAACAACAACATTTATTATTTAACTAATTACAAAAATTGAGGAAAAGGGCTTTAGGTGAACCATTCCAAGCGGAGAGTAAGAGATGAAAACATTGATACTCCGATTCACGAGATGCCATAATCTTTGGCCGTCGGCTGCTGCACCGCCCCTCTAGCACCATCCGCAACCTCCGCATCCCCCCAGCCTCCACAGCCTCCGCATCCGCCCCATCCCCCCCAAACCCCCCCACCCCACCCGCAGCCGCCCCACCCCCCCCTCCCCCCCCCCCAAAACCGCCCCATCCACCGCAACCTCCGCATCCGCCATGATTGCAATTCTTATTGAGGAGTGCGCAGCTCTGGACCTAAAACAAATGAAAGGAAAACAAAAACATGTAGAAATGTATTGAAAAGTCCAAATTTAAAAAAGAAAATAAACTAGGGATCACCCTACGAACACATTCACACATCAAACTAAATCGGGGGGCTGAACCCCTTATATTTTCTGGAGGAGACTCCAGAAGTCCAGACCCCCCCATAAATTCTAGGGAAAACCCCAGACCCACTATAATATTTTGGGGGAGACCCTCGGACCCCCTATAATATTCTGGGGGGTACCCCCAGACCCCCTCCCTTTAGGGTTTAATTTTACAATAGGCTGGTTGCAGGATTTTTTTTCAAAATTTAATTAAAATTCAAACAGCTATTTTTGAAACATTCCAATTTTTCCCTAAAGTTTACCCATTTTACCCATTTTTCATTGATTTTAATTTAAACCTTTTATCCTCCATAACTTGCTTTAAATTTAAAATTTCGAAAAGAAAGTCCCTCTGAGGAATTTTAAAAGCAACTGCTCTGCTAGTTTCGGATGTATTCGTTTTTGGACCATAAGTTCAAAAGTTTTTCCGGGATACAGACAGACAGACATCTGCGCCTGGCGCCATCGCAATATTTTTCTAAATTTCTAACTTCGTTAGAGTGAGAAAGTAAACGTGCATTTGGTCTACTACTAGATATTCTTTCTGAAAAAACACGGGGAGAGTTTTTGTAACCTTTTTCTGCTGGTGCAAAGAAAAAAAAAATAAACTGTAGGGAATACTCCCCCACGAACACTTTCTCACATCAAATTTAATCGGCCCGGGGAAACCCCAGACCCCTTTATATTTTCTGGGGGGAAACCCTAGACCACTCTTTAATATTCGGGGGGAAACTCCCAGACCCCCCCCGGCCCCCGGCCCCCCTTAAGCGGTTAATTTTACATTTGGCTAGTTGCAGAATTTTTTTTTCCAAAATTTCATCAAAATTCAAACAGCTATTTTTTAAAACATTCCAATTTGACCATAAGTTTACCCAATTTTCCCCCATTTATTTTAAGGGAAAAAATTTTATCCCCCTAAACTTGCTTAGGTTTTAAAAATTTAAAAAAAAAAAAAAAAAAAAAAACAAAAAATTGCGGGAACATAAGAAAAAAAACCCGGAGAAAAAACCCTTTGGGAATAATTGGCCAAGAAAACAATAAAGAGGAGAATGGCGGTTTTTGCACTGATTGTTCCTTTGCAAATTTTTTGAAAATAAAAATTGATCGCACAGGAAAAAGATCTAAAATTAATCGACTACAATATTTTAAAAAAAAAAAAAATGCAACTGGAAAAGAATATGATGCCTTGACTGTTCTCCGTTGGGGTATTTATCCCAAATTTTTTCCCCCCTCTAAATTTCATAATCTGCTTAGATAGACAAAAATTAGATTAATGAGACCGCAATTGAAAATTGATCGGAAAATCATTTAATCTGTCTTCAACTTACATTCCGTCCCATTTTTTATCCTTTATTGTTTTCTACATCAAATTTTGCAGATGTCCAAAATCAAGAAAAAATTTATCGATCAAAATCGGACCCCCCCCCCCCCCCCCCCGAAGTTTGGCGAGCCACACGGCTGTGACTGTTAATGATACTGATGCGTAATGTATGACTTGATTAGTTTTTGCTTGCGGGGGTGAAAGTTTCTCTTGAGCAAAGAATAATCACAATACTTGACTTTCTCAGCTGAACTATATATCAGTCCGAACGTGACATGTCAGTTTTTGGGCGATTCTCATCCATCGTTAATAATTGCGATCGATTCCGGGAGAAGAAGAAGAGAGATTTGATTTTACGGTGGCCGCCGTGGTCATGAGAAAACCATGTTCACATGTCATAATATCATCAAGAAAATACTAACCTTAGAACCTTAGCCGTCGCCAGAATATTGCATTTCTCTCTCTTAGCCTATTTTAATGCATGTGTTCGATAATGATGGATAAGAAGACTATCACGTGACTTCAGCCCCTTTCTTCTGTCCTTTTCTAACGCGCATTTAAATCGGCTAAGAGAGAGAAAGGAAAATTCCTGGGTACGGCTATGCTGAGAAAATCAATGGGGATTGGGGGTCTTGCACAGGGCTGCCGTTTTGCGTATAATCAATGCTATTTTTCTATTCACCGATGATTCCACCGGTTGAGAAAAGATTACACAGTTCAGTTCAGTGTATGACTGCAATGCACGAAAATACTCTGATCTGTAATCTTTCCTTAATCGGTGGAAACTCCGTTGATTAATTAAAATATCCGCAAGTTTTTTAAAGTCATCGACGACTCCACCGGTTGAGGAAAGTTACAGATGCGAGCATTTTAGTTTATTACAGTCATGCTCTGAACTGAACTGTGTAATCTTTTCTCAACCGGTGGAATCATCGGGGAATAGAAAAAAAGCATTGATTATACGCAAAACGGCAGCCCTGGGCTTGCAAGCTTTTTTCTGTGAGCAAATGAATAGTCTAACCCGTTGTAAAAACCACAGCGAAAATCACATTATGAAAGTCTAAATTCAGTAATTAAAACCCCATAACTACTATAATGGCAAGATCGTGATGGGGGTTTTAACGCAGGCTGTATCATGGGGGGTTCCTGTTTATTATTTCATTTTCTCTACGAAAAAACAGAGATATGTCTCAATTTTGATGGGAATCTCCCATGATACCTGCGTCTCTCCGCCATTAAGCCCGATTCTGAGAGAGAATTTCGTGATTTTCTAGTGTACTTTTTGTCATTCTCACAGGGTTTTGTGCAAGAATTGACTCTTCAATCCCCTGTTGCAAAAGTTTCCGAGAGCCCCATTGATTGAATGGTTGAGTGCAATAAGGCCTAGGCCTTGTTTTGCGGGAAACCGTTAAACGATTCTACAAAAATATCCATGTACACAATATACAGTGATTTTAGGGAAAAGTTTGCGATCCTTCATTCCGCTAGGTGGCGTTGCCGGAAGTGGCGAGTGGCCGCTCATATGCAATGGGGCAGTAGCGAAGACCTGAAAGTTTGTGTTTTTTGTAAAGAAAATGAAAAAACTTAGTGAGCTGAGAACAATTAGTGCCTTTTGTTTTTCCTAAACATCCTGATTTTGGAGATACACACGTGTAACGTGTAAAAAATCGTGTTCGTAGTGACGTCACTACGCGGAATTCCTATTTTAAAAAAAGTATTTTGGGCCAAAAACTTATTTCCGGAACAATGGACTTATTAAAAACCGAAAGCATCTTTGTTCTCAGCTCATCAAGTACTTTCATTCTCTTTAAAAAAAAAAAAAAAAAAAAAACAACAAAAATCAAACCCTCGCAAAAGCCCCATTTGGCAACCATTTATTTGTCATCAAAGTCTGTTTTACAAAAGCATCGATTGCATTGCAATTGCATCTCCTGAGGATCGATTGTTTTACATAGGTTTAAATGGAGTAAATATGTTGTTGCCACATTGCAAGAACCGCCAGCGGTTATACCGGTCACTTTCTGTTTCTTTTTTCTGGACACTTTTGAATGGGATAACAAATAAGTAGGCTTACCAGCGGAACGTTTGGGTTTTTTTTCAAAATTTTATTAATGTTTTAAGTAATCAACTATCAAAAATTTAAAGGGCGAGAAATAAAGTGGTGATTTTTAAAACGTATTTTGGATCTTTTTTCAATGGGAGCAAATGGGTCACGAGTTATACTTTTCTCACTCGCATCTATCAGAAAACAAATGAGAAATTTTTCCGCCAGATCAAGTTTTTTTTTTTTTTTTTTTTCTCAGCCAATTCTGATGGTTGAAGCATCAAAAAATCTTTTAAAAAATTTAAAAACCGTTAGAGCGTTACGCTTATGATTATACTATAATCATCAGTTATATCCCCAAATTTAAAATTTCCGAAAAACGACGACCGGAAAATGCATGACTATATTGAGGTCATTTGGTGCATTGTAGGATCCTCAAAAATTTTCCTGGACCCTGGAATCATCTGAAAAGCACGCTGACAACGTTTCATTAATTTTTTGTCAACTCAAAAAATGGCTAAGTTACGTGGGGGAAATTTTAGAAACCTGAAAAACGGCTACGAAAGAACGCAATTTTAATCACAGCTTATTTTTTCTGAAAAATTTGACGTTAGCATTGGAAGCGTGGAAAAAAGTGGCTAAAAATCAGTTTAAAAAAAGTCATCAAAAATCATATATTCCGATCTTTAAGCTTAATTCAAAACTTTTTAGTGACATATAAACAAACATTTTTTTTAAACATTTTTTCCAACAAATTTTTTGAAAGTTAACTTCCTAAAAATTGTTTTAAAATAGAAAGTTAACTTCCTAAAAATTGTTTTGGTCTGAGAGATTAATAAAGTTTAACACCAGTGACCCATGAAAACCTCGTCAAACGGAAACCGCATCGTCAAAATATCCGCACCATTTCGCGAACATACAATGCGTTTGTTCTTGAAACGAGATAAAATCATGAAAATCTCTCGAAAGTTACAAGGCACTTCATTTTCATGGACTTTCAAAGAGCAGCTTCCAACAGTGAGTTCAAAAACTAAAGAGAGAAATGGAAAAAAAATTAAAATTAAAGAAGAAAAAGAAAATAAACAAAACCACATCAAAAGAGAAACAAAACTTCGAGTGAAGACAAAGAAAGCTTTGACTAAAGACCATGCAAAAAAAAAACAAAACAAAACAAAACAAAAAAACAAAACACTGTCGTAGAATCGCAAAATCGCTCGGAAAGTGCGCGTAATTGTTGAATCTTCTGTCATGCCTCTAAGATCGCCTATCGAAGCTTCAAGTTTCAGATTTTGGCTCCAAACTTTCAATTTAAATAAGGATAACTGCAAGTTCTAATCTTCTTTCTTCGCAAGGAAAAATCCAGCATTTGTTTTTCTTTTTCATTTAATATCATTGTTATTGTTGTTATTATTATTAATACTATTTTGTGATAAAAGTGCATTTGTTTTCATTCAAACCGCAATCATGAGGTCTATGGATCGTCTTAGCTGCCTATTATCTGTTTTGGTAAGTCAAACAATACTCCAATCTGTATTCTTTATCGATGGTGTTTACTCTGTAAAGCTTTCCGAATGCGTCATTTTAAAAATGATTAAAATGTCGGTGTCAAACAAGGTTTATTGACAAGCTGATATTGCCGCACTATGGTCTGAAATCGTCAAAAAGCGGCCAAAAATCAGAAAGTAAATTACTCATCAATTTCTCTTTTATACAGTGGCGGCTCGTGCTATTTGGCAACAATGCTTTCCCTCCATTTGATTCTGTGTAAAACAATCGAATCGTAGTGAATCGCTGCTTCATCATCAACCGATTGTTTTTCATAGATTCAAGTAGAGACCAAACATTGTTGCCAAATTGCACGAGCCGCCACTGGGAACTACCCAGACCAATTTTAGTCACAGAGAACACTTTTAACAATTAGTTTAAACCTTTAAATGTTACTAAAAAGTTTTGAATCAAGCTTAAAGATCGGAACATATGATTTTTGATGACTTTATTTAAACTGAATTTTGGACACTTTTTTTCCATCTCAGACTTTAGTGCGCTACTTTTCTTGATGACATTTATTCTAACGATATGGGGCTCTTGCAAACTTTTGCCGTGAGAAAATTAATAGTCCAATCTGATGTAATGACCAGCGAAAATCACGAAAATCACACCGAGAAAGTCTAAAATTCAGTAATAAACTCACAAAACTGCTTCAACGCAGGTATCATGAGAGATGCCTTTCTATTATGTCACTTTCTCTACGGAAACACAGAGATATGTCTCAATTTAGATAGGAATCTCCCATGATACCTGCGTCTCTTCGCCATTAAGCCCGATGTTGAAAGTGAATTTTGTGATTTTTTAGTGTACTCATCATAATTTTTACAGGTTTTTACGCAAGAATCAATTCTTCACTCCCCTACAGCAAAAGTTTGCAGGAACCTCATTAGTGTGGCTGTTGCAAGTTATTTCAAATCATGAATTAAACTGTTTTATGCTGAAGGGCATCAATTTGGTCTGTTGCAAATTTTTGCTCTATGGGATGATTTATATGTAATATCCCGCAAAAATTTCGACAGTTAAACTAAAAGCTTTCGAAATCCAAACGTAAACTCTCAAGTCAGGTTAGGAAATGATTTTGTAAGTTTATAGTGCTGCCATCAGTATTTTTGCAAGTTTTAGCAGCTGAATTGACTCTTGAATTGCCTGCAGCAAAATTTTGCAAAAGTCCTATTACTTACGTACCGGAAAACTATAACAGTTCGTTCCCACCTGCACTAACAGCGAAGTTAGTTTTCAAACCATATCTCTTTTATTGGCATAGAAGGTGTCAAAATAAGATAGGGCTCCCATGGTACATTCGAAACGACGCCATTTTATGGTCACGCATTTAAAAACTTAATTACTAACCCTTTCAGCACATCATTATGAAAATTCAATAAAACAAATTTAACATCGAGACGAATAAAAAAGAGAGAACTTTTCTTATACATATTATTTTTATATGCATGTCGATTTGTTAGAAATTCTACAGACTTTATCATGGCCACCGATAAGGACATATTGGTGTAAATCCCAGTGGCGAGGCGTGCAATTGGGCAACGTTTAATTTTGTCTATTTAAACCCATGAAAAGGTCGAATGCGAAGGTTTTTCACCGAGCACCCAATACTTCGATCTTTTTCATGGGTGAAAATGGACAAACTACTATGTTGTCAAATTGCACGCTACGGCTACGCCACTGGTAAATCCCTAATCAATTCTATCCCAAAAAAAGAGGCAGCATTGACGTTCTAATTTTGTTTTATTTTCCTCATTATTTTTTAACCTTAAATCACAAAGTGTAATTGATTCAGTGAGTATTAGTTATAAACGAAAGTGCAAGTGGCTTTCTGGACACAGATTCTAATACAACTTTCCAGGTGATAAAAGTTTGCATACTTCTCTCATAGGTTAGTTTCTTTATCGTGCAAATCCTTCCGGGAGAAACCCGAGAACCCGAGACGCAAGCACTTGAGCGTTGCCATTTAGCGATTTTCATCATTTTTGAAAAGCGCCTAATCAGATAGAATCAGTGGCGGCTCGTACAATATGGCAACAATGTCATCCCTCCGTTTGATCGTATGTAAAACAATCGATTCGAAAGTGAAGCAGCGCCTCACCAGCAATCGATTGTTAAACATAGATTCAAATGGAGCGAAGACATTGTTGCCAGATGGCACGAGCCGCCACTGAATAGAATGCAGTATATAGTGCGTGGTCTCTGTTGTCTCTACGTCCATCAGAGACTACCACCATGACTGCTTTCGTCCTGTATCAAAAGCATGTCCGCGAGAAATCCCCTCTACTGGTAGGCCTGTAAGATGTTCGATGCATCGACGCTTGTTCGATGTTTAAGGGACATCGAATGTTGTTCGATGTCTCATGAGATGCATCGAAACGTCGATCCACACCGATATATCGATCCACACCGACACATCGATCCACACCGACACATCGTTCCACACCGATACATCGATCCACATCGATACATCGATTATTCACATCGAAAGATTGCAACTTCGATCCATATCAAAAGATCGATCCATATCGATCGACATTGAAGCACCAAATCAATATCGACACATCGATCCGGATGTTTCGATGTAGATCAATGATTCGGTGTGGATCGATGTTTCGATATTTTTCGATATTTGTCGATTTTTCAATGTTTCGATACATCGCTCCGATGTTGGAAATTGACATCAAAGCTACTTCGATGGACCGAACGAGACATCGCACAGGCCTATCTATTGGTATTACTCTTTGGAACACATTCAATGTAGCGACGTTCATCTGAGCTTGCAGTGACGATGACGTGACTATCGGTCAATTTATTTGCGGAAGCGCGCGACATGCGGTTTTAGCTTATTTACAGTTCGGGTTTTTGCTCGATGTTTTTTGTTTGTGTTTACAGATTGTGTTGTTGCAAGCGAGCGCTCTCGCATCTGCTGCACTGTCCGGCGGCGCTGCTGCTCACGGCCACAGCAGAGTCTCGAAGTCACTTGACGATAATGACGTCCCCAAACTGAAGACTTTGGACGAAATCGTGACGTCCGCCAGACCGAGAACACACGTTTCTAAGATTTCCAAAGGTAATCTGCACAAAATCGAAATCAGTGGCGTAGCTATAGGCCCGGTGGGGGGGGGCGCAACGCATCGGGGAGCGCAAAAATTTTGAGAAGCGAAAGAGGGAAAAGCGAAGAGGAGAAAAGGGAAAAGGGAAAAGGGGAAAAAAGGAAAGGAAAAGGAGAAACGTATTGAGAGAAATAGGAGCTAAGAAAAATAGGGAGAAAGCAATGTAAAGGCTCAAAAGTGCTGCTGCCAAAATTCACGTTCACAAAGTTCGGAGCTTTTTCAAACTCATGATATAGTGATTCCTTATTTAGTTTTGGCATTGTTAATAAATAAAAATAATTTGTCTTCATTAATTTACAATAATTTTTAAAGAAAGGAATATTTCCGAAAAAGGCTCCGACTTTTGCGGGCGCACAAGGGGCCTCCGAAAAAGGCTCCGACTTGTACGGGTGCGAAAGGGGCCACCGGAGTGGCCAATTTTTTCCTTAAGAAAGAGGGGCTCACCAGTCGAATCGGCAGGTGGCGCTCGCTCAGCTAGCTACGCTACTGATCGAAATGGGGACTCATATGCGCTTTCTTCACAGAAACACAGAAAAAAAAGTGCAAAACGCTCTGGTAGCGCTGACTAATACCTTTGATTCGGTAGAAAAATGACCCAGCGAAAGATTTTAGTAGAGCAAACCAAAGCTTTGGCTTTCCTAACCAAAGAGATTTAGCTGATGAGTGAACCAAAGATTTGGTTTGATCTACTGAGTTTTTTTGCTGGGTTATTTTCCTATTAAAGGCTTTGTCAGAGTTACCAAAGCGTCCTTCCTCCCTTTTTTATCATGTGAATTTGAATCATGGATTCAGATGAATTATACCCTTTTACAACCAGGGTTTAAAGGGTTTCCAAAATAAATCAAAGCTGTAATTAGCTCGATTCAGTGGGTCGTTAACCATCTAAGGACCGGAATATACACGCAAAAAAAGAATGATGTAATTTACCATTCGCATAGCTGATTTTGACCCCTACCAGAGTTATGGAGCATTTGACCAGGTATCAAGTGAAATTGACCTGATTCCTGGTCAAATGATCCATAACTCTGGTCAAGTTTACCCTCGCAGGTAT